>JALLOY010008734.1:0-12837 GCA_036939835.1 Thalassiosira delicatula
AGACGTTTAAAAATAGAAATGGCTGAGAAATAGTCTGCTGAAATATCCAGCTGAAGTGCCCAAAGGATATTCACACACCGGCCATCACCCACGGTTCCTCCGGAGTCGATGGATGATGAGGGTGGTGGGGGGTGCAGTTGCATGTAGGAACGGAGTCAAAGAGTTGCTGGGCCTGTCAGCAAACACCCTGGATGGCTTCTTTGCGGCGGCGGCCGGGAATGATGCTGTGCAAGAGAAAAGTACATTAGAAATGGAAGGAATATAGAAAATAAATTTTCAAAATTACATTTGCTTGCGCAAAAAAACTCACTCCAGATCCAATGATCAGATCTGCTCAGTTGTTGCCGCCACAGCCCTTGCACTTTGATGGCAGTATTATCACAGCCGTGTCAATCTAATTGCAGCCGCAAAGCAACCGCTGCTGGCCGGCAGCGGTCTCCTGGCCAGCACTGGTCACATCACAGGTTTTGACAGCAGTCTTATTGTGGCTCTTGGTCTTTGGTAGTGATATCATTACGGTTTTGGCCTTTGGAGATAGCATCATTACAGCCTCAATGGAAAGGTCGGTTAGAAGCTGTCTCATTGCTGCCATGTCCTTTGGCAGCGGTCATCCCATCGCAGTCTCAGGATGGCGGCTGGCCAGCAGCGCTCTCATAGAGACAGTCTTTGTATTGTCCCTCCTACTTAGGAGTCCCAGCTGGTTCATGGGAGATCCAGTCTGTCCGTCTTCGGGCACGCGGCCATATGATATGGACTGCGGGGAGCACCAAGCAGCATCGACCGATTGTGGCGTATCGTAGATAATACTCACTTATTAGCAACGTATTGATTACCTGATCTTTAGCTCTGTCGTGAATAATCTAGCTATTCAATAAAAAGTACATCTTGGAATGGCGACTTTCACAGGTTGACACATTGTGTCCTTCAAAATTATTTGACCAGCAAATATTGGAGGAAGGACTTCATAGAGACGGCGAACTTGATCTTCTGTATTGGAATCAGATGAGGAGATCCCCCGGTGGTAAATACCATGATGACTTAATATGGCCAATTGTGCATTTGTAAGAACTTTCTCCAAAGTGCCAATTATTCCAACTTTCTTCCCACATCGCGAGCAAAAAAGTTGACCTTTATGAAGGTCACCATAGAATAATCTGAAATTGCTACAAGGCAATGCATGTTGAATATGGATACACTGCAGCAGTTCCAACGTCGTTTCGAACATAGTTATATATTTTTCCCGCACTCCATTCTTCAAGCGTGCAGAAATTAAATGCATGATTAAACCAAGGCTAACCATTGTTGCATCTGCCACATTTTGTATAAAACTTGGAAGCGCCGCAAATAATAATTCATTGTTGGAATGATCATGCGGAAGTTTTGCTCCAGCAGAAGTGATGTCTGATTCAATGGACTCAATATAAGCTCCTGAGCCCGATTTCCAAATATGGTTTGCGGGATTATCAGCCAATGCTCTAATGACATCTTTAAAGTATTGTATGTAAAGGAGCTTTTTCTTTTGTATATCAGAATCTTTGACACAAGGAAGTGAAATGGTATTATAATGTTTGATCCATGCAACCTGTCATGCATATTTCACCATGCGGAGGACAACTCCATCACTTCAAATTTTGTTGAAAGGTCCCACAGATGAAGAGTTGTAGTTACTGTCAAGCCTTATTGTTTGTCAGAATCCAAGCTTGTAGGCAACTGTTGCATGATAATTTGAATAATTTGGATCATGAGGGTGACAAGGTTTGTTCTTGGGAATTTTGATTATGATTTTGGAGGTTCCCCATGACTCATTTCTGTGCATTTGGAGGACCTGCAAGCACTGAATTAATCTTTCCAATATAGAGGAATTTCCCATATCTCGTGCAACTATTGCAGACCCAATCTCTATCTCATCATTGTTCTCCGTGAATAGCAACATTGCGGTTATATTAAATGCCATGATTTTGTAATTGCTATCCTTGTGAACTTCCGTGAATCCAAGAAACTCTGTCTTGTTGCCTAACTTTGGTTCAGGTAAACCTTCGTGGTCACTGTTTTTGAAGACTGACAGTATTGCACGACTTAACATGCCATCTTTGGCGAATCTCGCTGAATGCCAGAGTTCGCCAGCTTTGTCATTTGTGATCCCATAACTGATCAATTCAATATCATCATTGTTCATGTTAATTACATCCAAATCAGAAGGTATTTCACTTGAGGCCAACTGTAGATCATTTCCTGATCTCATAAGTCTTCTGTCACTGATCGGGTGCCAGCTTTGCGGCTTGAATTGAATATATTTTCATGCAATTTTTGAATTGGTTCTTTTAGCCGCACAGCACTCCTCGCGTGTGATTTCCCAAATAGTTCTACATCTGACAATCTCCTTTTTTCTCTGGGTTTGTAGCAGTCCTTTGGGTCTTAAGAGAAATGTATGGGATGCATCCTGATTAACCAAACCGAGGCGCCCAGAACCTGCATTATATTCTGCCCTTTCTTCAACAGGGATATCCTTATTTTCCGTGTTTATCAACCATGAATATACAGTCCTATGTCGAGTCTGCGCACGGTATCTCTTTGGACTTTCATAATTCTTTCCATTGTGCTCTGGTCGCGCATTCTCCGTCCTCTAACTGCAAAAACCGCAATAGTATACAATGACAAGAGAGGTACAAACCGTTGAACTTCGGCTCTTTCTCTAATAAAGAGTCATCGCCTGATGTGCCAGATTCCGAACTCGAAGAACTGGAATAATTGTCATCTGATGTACTAGACTCGCCACTTGAAGAATTAGAATCATCCTCATCTTGCTTATCATCAGACTCATTTGTTGATTTGATCACAGATGAATTCTCGACACGCCGTCTTTCTGACCTGATACCACCTCCGCTGTGGCATTTGGCTCTGTCTCTGATTGATCAATCATTGCTGTTGGATGATTTTCATCGCTCATTGCCTCGTCAAGGTGGGAGGAGAACTTATTTCCGTCGTTCTTACTACTCCCATCATCAGACTCAATAGGAGAATTTCTTTCAGATGATCCCACTTTGGCTGCTTTTTGGTCACTTGTTAAGTCTGTGGTTTTGGTATCTGGCTGTATAGTTATCTGAGTTGTCCATATTACTCACATCATCAGACTGATCTGTTGAATTTGTTTTAGATGATCCCCCCTTGACTTGATTCTGCCCTCCTAGTCTGTCTTCACAATCAGTCTCTGGCTGTGTGTCTGAGTTGACAATCCTACTCCCATCATCAGACTGATCAGTTGGAATTGTTTTAGATGATCCCCCCTCAGCTTCATTCTGCTCTCCTGGTATGTCTTCTGATTCAGCTTCATTCTGCCCTTCTAGGATGTCTTTTTGTTCCAATTCAGCTTCATTCTACCCTCCTTGTGTATCCATTGGTTGGTCGTTATTCTGCCCTTCTAGTATATCTTTTGGTTCCACCTCAGCTTCATTCTGCCCTCTCAGTATGTCTCGATGTTTAACTGAGTTGTCGAAACCGATCCTACTGACATCAGCAGACTCATCATCAGACCGTTCAGCTAAATTCTTTTTCGAAGAATCCACCTCAGTTTCATTCTGCCAACCTGATACATCTTTTGGTTCCACCTCAGCTTCATTCTGCCCTCCTTGTGTGTCCAGGGGTTCAGCATCAGCTTCCTTCTGCCCTCCTGATATGTTTGATTCAGGTTCATTTTTTTCTTCTAGTATGTCTTCTGGTTCAACTTCAGCTGCATTTGCGCTACCGGTATGTCTGGCAACTGTTTTTTTGATGATCCTATCTCAGTTTCATCCTGCCCTCCTGATATGTCTTTTGCTTTAATCTCCGCTTCATTCTGACCTCCTTGTGTGCCTTGCTGTTCAGTATCAGGACATACATCTGAGTTGTTGATATTGTTTTCTGCATTAATGTTGGGATTCATCTTGGGTTCGTTCTCATTGGCAACAAACGGAGGGTTATCATTCTAGCTATTCTATCTTCAGGAGTTGCATCTATGTCAGTATTGATGAAATATCCCCAGTGCTCTATATTAGCCTGCATCCAATTGACAACTCTTTCCCGGAGACGAATATGAGTATTCTCGATGGATTGGTTGCCATTAACAGCTATCCTGTTAAGTCAAAAATGGTCGCCTCAGGGCGACCATTTTGGACACCTGTCTTGTAGGTAGGTAAGCATCTATGTCAGTATTGATGAAAAATCCCCAGTGCTCTATATTAGCCCGCATCCAATTGACAACTTTTTCCCGGAGACAAATATGAATATTCTCAATGGATTGATTGCCATTAAGCAACAAATCTTTTGAAACAGCATAAAAAAGCAAGAACCATCCCCACGTGATTCAATGATTGAAAGGGAGACATCATGAAGAACAGCTACCATCGCAATATCTTTTTCATTCTTAAGTTTCTCAGATTCACTCGTGTCGTCTAGTGCCCCGCTAAAATGAGCATCCTTCTTTTCGCCATCTGGAATATGATCCATGGCCGTCTGAGGACTAATGGGTTTACCAGAGCGCGTTCCGCGTACCTGAGCTGAGGTTGGCGTTCGGCTTGCCTGGGTATTTGCTCGTTTGTACAAAGAAGAACTTGAGTTGTGCCTCCCCTTCAAGGATCCATCATTGGATTTCTCCTCCCTTGTGCGTTTTATTCTAGCCATCATGTCAAAACAAGGGCAGCAGACAAGTGCGTACAGATGATTCAACGCCGCTAATCCTGACGACAGATATTGACAGACAAAAGGGTATACCCAGATGAAAGCAACAAAAGCAAAGCAGATTTGTGTTGCGTCGTCCTCGATCTCAGTCAGTCCACACTCCAAAGAGAGCTCTAACACCACAACCCATACTCAAATATGGAAACGGGTATCAAGACGGTGTCCTTAGTTGCCTAACCGTGACTAATTAGACATGGGCCAATAGGTGGGTGTCAACAAAAGTGTGGCAATACCGACCCGAGGCAGCGCTGTCGCATTCCAACGAATAACAGGTGTCCAGAAAATGAGTGACAAGAAGTCCGCGGAGAGCGCTAATCTGACCGGAAGCAAACAGCAAAGGCACAGGTGAAACTGTTTACTCCTGCACAAGCCAAAAAAAGAAAGGCTGTTCTGTCACGCTGTTGATTAGGGTTCTGAAGAGCCAAGGCTCTGTCTTGTCCCTTTGGATTAGGCGTTCCTACTGCTGGTGTAGAAGGGAGACCAATTACTTGTGTCCGAGGGCAGTTAAGACAGTTACACCAAGGGAGGGGGTAGGGAGTTGTCTCTGACGCGTTTAATGTCCCTAACAGAAGGATGATTATGTTTTAGACAGAGCTGGGCTGTCGTCATTGCGTTCGTGCCTAGCTGCTTGTGTCAAAGTCGTTGCACTGCTGACTCTGATCACTACGCGATTGTTTTGCGTAAGTGGAGCGCAGGGTGAGACGTGCTGCCGTGTTTGTTGCAAGGAGAGATCGATCTCCTCAGATAAGAAGGTTGCCGGTGGAGGCGGGGTGTCGAGGAGGGAGGATTGGAATTGTGAATGGTTTTTTATATTTTTCCCTACAGGTTCCTACGTGGATATGGTATATTTTACCAAGTAAATGGTAAGGTGGTTTTGCACGATGAAAATGGAAAACAATGAATCCCTGGAGGGTTGTTGCGCCGCTGGCTGTGAGGCCTGTGGGAGAGACGCTTTGCCTGTTGTTGTGCTGAGGGGGACAACGGGAAGCCGCCTCTGATGTGTCGCTTTGCTGTCGCCACTGTGTTCACAACTTGCTGATGGCACAGTTGTTGTTGCAAAGCCGTGTCTGATCACTATATGCTGGTGTTGCGTGGACGAACAGAGCATAGGGTGGGTCGTGCTGTCGTCTCTGTTGCGAGGAGGGGCCGATCTCCTAAGAGAAGAAGGGTGCTGGTGGAGGCGGGGTGTGGAGGAGGGAGGATTTGAATTGTGAATGATTTGTGATGTTCTTTTTCCCTACGGGTTCCTACATAGACTTGGTATGTTTTTGTGGAGTAAAATGGTAAGGTGTTCTGACCAATAAAATGGATGGTGATGGATCCCTGGAGGGTTATTGTGCCACTGGCTGCAAGGCCTGTGCTTTTTTACGCGTGGAGGGGTCCAATTGCCGCCAATGTAAAGGGATGCCGGTGGAGGCGGGGTGTGGAGGAAGAGGATTTAAATTAGAGAGGGTTTTTAAAGTTTTCCCTACGGGTTCCTACGTAGGGTCAGTATGTTTTACGAAGTATATGGTAAACATAAAACACCACANAGAAATTTGTCAGCCAAAGAACAAGATGTGGTCAGAAGGCACCAACAACAAGAAAGTATATCACATCCAGAAAGTCAAACAACAGTTTGTGCGCATCTCTTGTTTTGGGGTATCAATGGTAAAAGGGTATTAAGGGTTGGTGGTTCAAGCTTGAAAAATATGATGAATGACGGGAGCAATGATATTATTGAGATCGCACATATTGACAATTGGATTGCCTCAACTGACTCCCTGATAAATATCCGTTCAAAGGTAGGGGCAGAAGTTTGTGATCATGCACACCAATTTACAAGTGCAGTGGAGAATATCAGCAACCAGAACCAGATAGCAAAAAGAAAGCCGCCGCCCAATGGTTGTGATTCTGAAACGGATTCTGTAGACGGTGTTGATGGACAGAATTCCGTAAGGTCTTCAATCTACCCGCCCGCCCGCCAGTTCGCCAAAGATGAGCAACCAAAAAGGGAAAAAGAGGCTGCCAAAGAAAAAGAATGGTTCCAAGAAGCGCCACTATACGGATTTGACAAAGAGCTCACACAAACATAAGAATGCCAAAAAATCTGTTAGTGTCAAGTGTGGTAGTAGGATCATCAAAAATAATTCTTCAGCTGCACCAGGTGAAGATCCCCACAAAAGGAGGTGTTTGTTGTATGCCATTAAAGAGCTGATCGATGATGAAGTTGCCAATGAGGAGTTCACTGCAGACTATGTTGATAGGAATCCCCCAAAGGGGGAGGACACACCGATTTCACACGCCAACAGTGCACTAAAACTCCACTGCATGACGCTTGTAAGCGCCACGCATACTTAGATTCCAAGGAGGCTGTATGGCATATAACCTCCCGCAGATACGCAAGCATTGTCAACTCATTGTCGTTGTTCAGCTATGGGATCTGAAATTTCCAAAAATGAGCTGTCTTCATTGTGTTGCTTGGGATGGTTCTATAGTCCACAACCATCTATATAGCGTGCGAGTCAACAACTCATCTGACCAGGCCAATAGCGCCAATAGCAGGGAACAGTGTCCTATAGGTGGCAGATCACGAACATATATGAATTGATTAGACTTTGAAATATGGTGTGAAACATATATTGGCAAATGGTACCTACCTAGAAAAATCTTTTTTTGATTCACATTGATTACTCCATATAGAGTTTTTGTCCAAAGTATATATGTAAAAATGGATACACAGAGCTAATGGACCAAAAACCACTTAGCACGAAATCTGTTAACGTGGCAAGACCAGCTGCAGCACCAGGAGGAGAAGGGATGGGAAGTGTGGCACGGGCAAGAGGAGTAGGACCAGAACGGGGAGCCAATATGGCAAGTCCAGCAGCAACAGCAGCAGCAGCAGCAGCAGTGAAAGGGGGGGTGGGAGAGGAGTGGCAGGAGGAGCAGGAGCAGAACAGGGAGGTGATGTGGTATGACCATCACCAATAACAGTTTCAGGGGAAGGAGTGGGAGAAGTGGGAGGAGTGACAGGGACATGAGAACTAGGAGCAGAACAGGGAATTGACGTTCCAGGAGTAGAACAGAGAGTTGACTATGCAGAGTTGACCTTGCATGACCACAAGCTGCAGTACCAGCACCAGGAGGAGGAGGAGGAGGAGTGGGAGGAACGGGAGGAGTTATAGCGGCACAAGGCGCAGTATCAGAAAGGGGAGTTGACATGGCAAGGCCATCACCAGCTGTACAGGGAAGGGGAGAAGGAAGCATGGCAGGGGTAGGAGGACCAGGAGCAAAACAGGAAGCTCTTCCAAGCTAAAGGTAAAGTAGGATAATATTTATTGTCACAGTATCATTTGTATATACCCATGAAATGTTATATGGACCAGTTGTCCTATTGGCTAATTTTGCAGGGTCGTGAACCTTTTTTAGTACTTTCTGGTTGGGCGTGTAATAGTATGTATGTACAAGGTCAAGGTCAAGGTCAAGGTCAAAAGGTTAGATGGTATTTTTCCTTTTCAAGTTCCTTTTTTTCAAATAGGAAAAAGGAACAGGAATCACAGAAATTCTCAGTAACCAGAGGAAATCCTTTTCTCTCCAAAGGTATTACTCTAGTTGAGAAGTTTATTCAGCTTGGGAGAGGAAAACATAAAAATGGATTTTGAAGCAGTTTCTCTCCAATAACCTTAACACTAACCGCAAATGTCACTAAAAAGGTTAGGACATGGCTACCATTGTATCGCAATCCTTGGTGCCGCTATCCTTGCTTGGGGGGTCAGTTTTGTTCACTGGAAGGCGGGGGTCACCATGGATCTGACGGCTGGGTTGAACTTGTGCGCGCAATCTGATGGGACGTGACCACTGGAGACTTGTGCTTGCTTGGCAATGCATCACATGGTAATAGATGAGCTGGTGGAGTGGGGCTGGAGGTGGAGGCCGCTTGTAGTTCTCGGCAAGGATGATTGTTGCAAGGAGGCGGAAGAGGAGAAGCAGAACAAGATTTGTCAGTGTGGAAGTAAACTGGCAGCGGGGCAGCACAGAGCTGTGATTTATGTGCTAGCAAATGCAGACAATCTTGCACTGGCTATGGAGCAACGATTCAATCTACACATTGATAACCGCGTTGATGGCACTCGTCATAATCATTGGACTCTTTGCTAGATCAGGGACAATATACTGGCAGTGTCAGCTACAATGTGCCTTGTTGGACATGTTGTTGATGATGTGAAAAGGTGGAGAATAGATGAGCGCATGTTGAAACTACCCACACAAAATATGTTTCAGTTACTTGGTGGTGATCTATTGAGTCTTGAGGGTTGCTATCTTTATTTTGATAAATGCAAATGCAAATGGATCCACAGCGGCAAGACATCAGGTGATGGTGTAGATGCCTGCTTCAGAGGACGAGGTAAGAAACGTGAGGACAATGCAAAATCTTTGGATCAAATGAAACTCCACTGTTTGTATAGAGAATATCCTTGGCGTGGGTCTTTGATGACCTGGTAATGTACTGTGCAATCGCTTTTGATAAAAGCAAAAATATTGGAGCGTTATATTTGAGCAGATTAGCTGACAGCGTGCTTGTGTGGAACAAGGAATCTATGTCTAAGCTAAAGAAGAAAGGTGGAGATTTGGAAAAGTACTAGCTGATGGCAACGTCGTATCTGTTTGAAATCTTGTATGATGTTCTTTTGGGTAAGGGTGACAATGTATCTACAAGTCCTGGGTTTGAGACACTCGGATTACACGTCAATAACTATTCCAATGGAAAGAGGAAGAGGAATGATCATTAGTTAACGTGTAATGCAACCCGTGCTACCCACATGCATTAAATAAATAGACTACAGTCCATATTTGAGCTGTTCTTTGGTGATGAATAACTCGCGCCTGTATATTTACTATATGTAGTGCGAGCTATTTTGTAGATAAAATAAGGATAAATACAGAGGATAATATCAAATTATCCTATTTTTATCTAGTGGTAACTTGGGAGCATGTTTACAACATGTCGGTTGGAATGGAATAAGTATGATCTCATCCAATGAGGCCAGCGGCAGGTTATAAGCATCTATTCAAGATTGATATTCAGGACAAACATAATAAACTACTTAATACTTTGAACATTCAACTCCCATTACACAACCTTCATCCTACACCCCCTTCAGAGCCTAGGACACTTTGAGTTCAAAACTCCGTGTAGGTTTCTTCATTCAAGGTAAAGGTTCAAGGAACTTTAACTGGTCAAGAGGCTGCACCATCTCCCAGTGTGAACAAAAAATTCTAGCTACTACACTACATTCAGGATTCTACTAGCACAAAGCAAGTCACACTACAGTCGCAAAGGTTGTGACACACGTGTTGTACAAAAGGCGGAATAAGTATTCTCGAGACAGCGCGTGAATCCTCACCACGTATTGACTTCCCTTCACCTCTCAATCTCCTGCAAGTCACAAGACCAACTGAATCAATAACGCCTCACCATGTTGCTACAGCTATACCAACCGCCATGGTCTTTGAGTTTCAAGGCCTACGTGGGGGGAAAAAGCATTGCAAGAGAGGCAATGTTGAAAAGCTTGGTGATGCTCCTCCCATTCATATGGTTTACCCTCAGATATTGGTAGCCCTCGAAGATGCTTACAAACCCATTCAAGTGACCATCAAGATCATGGAAACCGTGAAAGACACGTTCACCAAGTTTTCTGACAGGAACTCCGAGGACGCACTCTGTCATGTGAACATCTTTTGGAACCTCAAGTCCAAGCTCGGGTGCCGTAAGGCGTACAGCAAGGAAACAAACCTGTGTGATAAATTTGCAGGAACCACAAATAAAATCAAGGCGTCTGATGTTGCCAAAGTTGTGGAAAAGCTGCAGCAGTTACCAAGTGCAAAGAAAAAATTGCCAAAATGACCACGTTCATGAACAATATTTGGTCTTTGTTTGAGTGTTTGCTTGACCCTTTTGTCTGATTGCTGACTGGCACGCCATCATTGGCAAAGAAGCTGTTCAACCTGGCTGGGTTGCCAAAGGTAGAATGAAAAAGATGCTGTGAGGGGCTGATCCGTTGCTGGATTGAAAGCATGTATCCGGAAATGGCTCCTTTGCACGATGAAGCCCAATGCAGCTGAACGCCACAGGTTTTATATTCAAGATCAAACCTGTATGCCAAAATTTGATGCTGACGTTTCTGTCTTTGTTATGTGTCCGGCTGAAATGAATCCATATCTGTCTCTCATGTCGTGTCTCAAATATGTGCAAGATAGTCCAGCTGAGTTGACTAAGCAGATACGGCGTTCGCCAAGACGGAACTGTGCACGATAATCACAAATGTGATCCCTCGTGACTTGCAATGTGTGTATTGGACATAGCATGCTCCAAATCATTTTTCAATTTCTGTTTCAGAATTCTAAAGATGAATTGGTCTTGATTTGGCCTGAGTTTAATTGAAAAACTAAGTTCAAAAGAACAAAGTTTGAAATTACGTGGAAACAACTGAACTCAAACAACAAGCCAAGCATCCCCCGCAAGGGACCTTGTAGCACAACCCCAGAGAAAGATGGCTGGGAAGAGCTCCATTGCCAATTGTGCGCAAAAGGTTATCTCTCTGCGGCAAAAAACGCTTAACACCAAGGCATGTGCTAGGTTCAAGCGTGATGGGACTCCTGGATTAACCGCTCCTTCATGACTAAGAAGGCAGGCATTGGGAACGATGATGGGGCCTAAATGAACAAGTGTTTGCTCAGATGAAAGGCTAGAAGAAACTTGCCTATAAATTCATGAAGCAGAATAAGAAGGAGAGGAAGAGGACAGGGAGGAGGAAGAAGAGGAAACAAGCTAACTATGACTCATCCTCTGACAATAGCAGTGACAGTGAATAGGAAATTGGGTCCTTTGATCAGAGTGATGCTGAAATTAAAGTAGAGAATAGTCATAAAAAGTCTAAAATTGAGCTAACTCAGGAATATTCTTCTCATCACACTTTGCCAATCAAAATCATAGACAGCTTAAATAACTCTTAAAGGCAATGGACTTTGTACTAGCATTCTTGCTATGTTCACTTCCAAAGGTAGCGATATGAAACCTTCAGAAAAATATAAAGTTTTACGGGTTTTGCTTGATAGCGGTTTGGATGGCGGTTTATTGTTCATAAAGGAAGGAACGCATTGTATGATACCTGTGAAATAATACTCAAGAAAGAAGGTACAGTACATTTTTTGAGAGATTCTAGGGAAGTGAATAAGAGGATTATTCACACTCCCTTTCCTGTTCCATAAATAAGCACAGTGCTCTAAGAAATTGACGACTTTATGTATGCGACATTGTTAGATCTCAACATGGGATACTACTTCCTTTGCCAAGCGGTAAACCAACGGGGTGTTTTCCCCTTAAAGCTAGGTGGTACGTACCTACGTTAGGGGGGAATTTTGTGGGGCTAGCGTGGTGAAAACTCTATTGTAGGGTCTGTCTGTCGTTCATTTAGGCCAGATTCTTCTCAAACAATTCGTTTTTCGAACAATGGCATCATTGCCAATCAAACATCACCCCCTTCCAAAATTGCAGCACCTCATTCTTCCTTTTGGCGCTATCTCCTCCCTCCACAGGCCATTTCAAGCCTTGTTGCACACATTGCGGCAAAGCTTATCCCCTCTGGTTTGACGCAATGTGCGGAACGCTAGCTATAGCGCTACTCCCTCGGAGGAGATAGCGCCAAACAACCACACAATTGCGCTCGAAGACCCTCGACCCGAGACCCTTGCGTCCAACGTACACGTCTGCCGACTCGTCACCGCTGCCGTTGCCGTAAAGAGCCCGGGCCAGAGCCACCCTCGCCCACTGGAGAAGGAACGGCAGAGCCGAAAACGCCTGCCCCGTCGCGCTGGACGAGGGGGGCGGCCGTCCTGCTGCTACCTCTGGGCTGCCTCGCTTGGGCCTTCCGCTCCTTGCAGCTTTTGCGGCTTTGCGGCAGCGACAGCTGCGAATGATCGGCAGTGGCCTCCTTTCTTGCCTCCCTCCTTGGGCGACGGCAGCCTCTCAAGTTCCTCCTTGGTCGGCGGCGGCATCTCAGTCGTTCCACACTACGTCGAGAACCTACACACACGACCCTTACTCAAATATGGAAACGGGTGTCGAGACGGTGTCCTTAGTTGCCT
>JALLOY010009338.1:0-12201 GCA_036939835.1 Thalassiosira delicatula
TGTCATGGTCAAGGTTGTCATGGTCCGATTCGATGTCCTGCCAGCAACAGCAACAGCAACAGCAACAGACTAAAGTAGAGCACAATGACAATGGACGGGTCATACATGCAGATTGTTGATATGGACGCCCCTGAAGAATCATCCGATCCCGCTCCTCCGCAAACAAGCAATGATGATCAGAAGCGAAGCGTCGATTCGTATTACGAACGCAAGGTCGGACTGTGTCACACCGCGTCACTCGTGTTGAACGTCGGACTCATGCTCTACGCTCACCTCGGGCTGTCGGGGGTCGTCCTTACCAGCCTCGATCCATCCTTCGCCTCGAGAACATCGGAAAACGGCGCCGCGACGAACGACACCGCGACGAACGACACCGCGACGAACGAATCCGTGTGCAACGAACAGGACGATGAAATATGGACCCTCGGCGGAGGCGACGCCTCCCTCGTGGAGAACGCCGACTTCTGCCTCAGGGACCAGGGGTGCCTCCTGAACGCCACGTGCGCGGAGGCGTGTTTCGTCGAACGAAACGGGTACTCCGCCGAGTGCGCGGCATGTTTCGGATCGCTGCTGCCGTGCGGCGTCGACGACGGCTGCGCGCTCCCGTGCATCGCCGACGGCACCGGCGCGGCCTGCCAGGAGTGCCTCGTCCCGTGCATCGCGGAGTTTCACGTCTGCAGCGGATTTCCCGTGACGGAAAAGGACAATGTCACGGCGCCCGAAGGTAGGATGGCGCCGGCTCTGAACGAGGCGACGGGCGACGCCTGCAACAGTTTCGACCTGGACGCCATAGACCCCTGGTACAACATATACAACCTCACGTTCGTCGGGTCAGTGAAATCGAGTTGGAACAATGACGCGAAATTTCTGGCCTGCATCATCGTTTTTTTCTCCGGAGTGTGGCCGTACACCAAGGTACGTTCAAAAACGAACGGGCGAATCGAGCGAGCTCGACTATCCGGAACCACGAAAAATAACCCCTTCGCTCCTTTATATTTCGCGCGTCAAGAATGTTTTGCTCCTGATCGTTTGGTACTTGCCCATGACGGCGGAGCGTCAGACTTGGGCGCTGCTGTGGCTGTCGTGGCTGTCCAAGTACACATTGGTTGACGTCTTCGCAGTGATTGGGGTGCTGGTCGGCGTTCAGTTGCAGCTCAACATCGGAGGGTTCGTGGAGACGGTGATTCGCGCGGAGCCGCGCTTCGGAATCATTTGCTTCTTCCTGGCGACCGTGTGGGAGTATTTGCAGATCGAAGTCATGAAATGTAAGAGAACTTGAACAGGGCGCGGGGGGGGGGGCTACCTAGGACGACCCCAAAATTGTTGTGAGGCTAAGACCTTGCCTGGAACTGATCAACGGCGCGCTCACCCTTCACTTTTTATACCCTCGAAGCCATGCACGAGCGAAAGATATCGACGGGAGAACGATCTCAGGACACGGAAGAGAGATTAACGTTGCCTCCGATTTGGATACCCCTGCTCGCAATAGTGGCATCGATCGGATTGTACGCGTCCGGCGCCGCCATGGACTTTCTCCACATCTCGACCTCCGACTATGGGNGCGTCCGGCGCCGCCATGGAGTTTCTCCACATCTCGACCTCCGACTATGGGAGCGAGGGAGTTTGCGTGAAGTCCTACAATCTCCCGCAGCTCGGGAACGCCCTGATCAACGAAATCAGCATGACTGGCAACAGCGCCGCGGGTCAAACTTGGTTCTTGTATTTGGTGTACGTCGTCCTGACATCGGCGCTGCCCGTTCTCACGCATTTGATGCAGATCGTGTATGTCTTAGGGTGGGTCCGATCGAAGAATCTGAAATCCGTGATTCAATGGGCGACGGCCGTTTGGTGCTTCGCGTGCGTGGAGGTGGCGCTCGTCGGGGTACTCGCCGTGGAATCCAAGTTCGAGCAGTTCATTGCGAGCGTCGCTGGAGTCGAGAACGAAGGCTTCCTCGACATTGCCAGCGGTCTTGGGAATGGGTTCTACGTGCTGATTGCCTACAGCGTGGTCGCTTGCGTTTTGCAGTTTAATCTCGGAAACAAAAATTACATTTAAGTGGCGTGTGCAACCGCCATCGACGAGTACGGACGCAGACGAGAAAGAGGGCGCTCCCGTGTAGACTTTTCAGATTGAGCCGCTCCTTTTATGTAGATGAGGTGGACCTAAACAATAAAATACCCGCAGTTATGGTAATGAAGGAGAAGTTCATCAGTAGGGCCACATATTGGCCAATATACCCCAACCAAGAAGTGGTAGAGATATGTTCAGGATGATCCACTCCCCTAACTATTCCCAAAAGGATTTGCAATTACGTCTGGGTGATCGGCTGTGGACGGACAACAGGCAAGAATCGAGGCAGGTGGTTTATATCTTTATGCATCAAGCTATTTTTGATTCCGTCGGAAAAAGGAAAGAAAAAGAGGGGAAAGAGAGAAGAGGAGAAAGGAAAAGAAGAGGGAGAAAATAACGGCCTTTGGAGGGTGCTGGTGGGTGGGAGCTGCATTCGTGTTTCCAAGAGTTAGGAGATCATCGTAAGACTAACAACTAATTTATGTGTGAGGCTATGAAGAACAGTTGTGTGTACATGGGATACGCACTCAAGTACCTCCAGCGCAAGCAAATATCCAACTTTAGTTCCTGGCTGAGCTTGCCACCTTGTGGCAAGCGATGTTTGGTTAATCCAAAATCAAGTCGGATTGGGCATCGAAATGAATGGATACAGTCAGGGAGATGACTCCAAACAAAGCCTGCCAAAAATGTAGGTAGGTATCCATAGATGGTACAGGCACCAAGCCACCACTTTTTGTTCAACATACAATGTCAATTCCCAAAGGATACTCACAGGGCCTGTTCGGACCGTAAACAGCCCTATATCAGCTCCTTCTCAGAAAAACCTTTGACAGACGGATACTTCTCAGAAAACTTTTGACGGACGGATCAGACTCTCAATCATGTTTCTGACCTCGGAATAAGTATGAATCATTGACCTTTGCACCGTTCGAACACCATTTTCTCTATCAACCGACCAACGACACTGCAGCTCTACCAAGTGTTTTGGAATGTTGCGAATTGTGCAGGTCGTTGTGAAACAGCGTCGCCCAGAGCGTTGCACACCGTAGTCGTCCCATACGTTGCATTCTGGATCAATCAGATTTGTCGTAGCCTGTATCTTTTCCAACTTTGTAAATATGTTGTCCCGATAATCACCTGCCTTTGCTCGGTCCCCATTAGGTCTTCTGAAAGCCCATCCTTCGACCCTGCCACTTCGCTCCAACCTTGCCAGAAACCTCCTAGTCCACTTGAAAAACTGAATGCCGGATCGAGTTGTTCCAGCTATTGGAATCATGTAACAGTCGAGTATTCCATGCCTTGCTTTGAAACGCCCAACAATGGGCCAAGAGACACCAGTCTCATCATTCAGTGCAGTGCAATGGTCCACGTCATATCTGAGGGCGCTCAGATCTGTCCATACTACCTCGAATCCCCGCATTCCGCCTAAGCAGCTGACCAAAAGAAACATGCACGAGGAGATAGAATTAACCGGCATTTCCAATTCAAGCCGTTCCCATTCTTCCTCGTACATCTCGAGCAAACCCAGAAGCACCGGAAGAGTATAGGCTCTGTCTTGCGAGACAATATCTCCTGTCCTTGCTCGGATCCCAGTCTCGAATCGCTGGTACCACCTCCCCTCGCTGGGACACAACGTTGCAATGTAGCGTCCCTTGACCGATCCGGTGGAGAGAGTGATGTCGGCTCCAGCAGTCGGTGACGATTCCCAGAGCACAGTCAATGTGGCCCGCGACTTGCGAGCAGTCCCATACTGCACCCAGCGCCTGTCACCTCTGCCTTTTTCCCTTGAGCGCATCTCAACCATTACAGCCTGTAGCATTCCCAGATGCTGATAAAGTGGCCAAGGTCCCAGCGGCGGGAAAGGGTCAACCCGCAAGGCGTCTCCGTATTTGATCATGAACTTTACCTCACGAACATGGCCAGCAACTGTCTTACTGGCCCTGGACCAGAAAGCATCCAAAGTAGCTCGAATGACCATACACTCAAACACCATGTCGTCCATAGAATCCTTTGTAAGTTCACAACCTCGAATATTCTGGCTCTGGCAATTTGGACATTGAAATGGCAGGCAAAGATGATCCCCTGGGCGTGCCTGCCGAAACCTTATCTCGTCCTCGACCTCGGCTAAACTTGCACCATTGAAGTCCCTAGGCATAATAATCTCCGCACAATCCAAAGGATGCGCGCGGAAGCATCGCGCACACCAGGCGCCTTTACACGCTTGGTAGCGCCCTCGGGTCTCCCCAAAGTTTGCGCAAATAATGCCCGACTCGAACGTGACTGTTTCTCGACAAGCTAGACAGGGAGCGGCCAATGTCCACCACTTTGTCCCGTTCCAACTTAACTTCCCAGGGGAATGACCTAGAGAGCGGGAATCGAATCCCAACCATGAGAGGTTCAAAGGCAGAGTGAGGCCAAACAGATTCAGGGTACAAGACAAACCACAAGTCAACTTCCTTCTCGAATCGCGACCTCCACTCCTCTTGATACAAGAGTCTTGGTATCATAACCACATGAGTAGATTGCCATGGTCGCTTCAAGCGAGAACGAGCCAATTCTTTCATAACAATATATCCCGCCGCTGGAGGCGGAGCCCAGATGTGAACACCTGATTTATGTCCCTCCTCAAACCAGCCTTCAGGCTCCAGCGGTGGCGAGTAATCCAATCCCATCCAACTTTTGCACCAAGCTTCCAAGGCAGGTCCTGACACGTCCCACGCTGTCAGGTGCAATGGAAGGAAATCTCTGACATCGAATCCCAGGGATACTCCTGCATCGTAATTCCCTCGAGATAATCCATCGATGCCACTGGCAATCATGCGCTCCCCAGAGATATGGCAGGTGCGAATGTACACCTCATGCTTTCGAGCTTCAACTTTCAATTCTAGCGTAAGGTTGAACAGATGCTTTGCAGTTGACATCCCCTTAGTCCAGACATACGACCAGACAGCATTGTCTGTAGGTTGCAAAATCTCACAACCATCGTGCTTCCCAGACCTTATCTCCCTTAGCAAGTGGTTTACTATATTCTGCGCCTCCCGCAGGTTAGAACCACCCTCAGCAAAGCTCTCAAGCCATAATCCTTCTCTAGCTTCAAAGCTCAGATCAGGATACTGTGTCCCCGCGCCAAATCCCTCTGCAGACGCGTCTCCAATTACAATTCTAAACTTTCCAGGGTCAGTAGGTCGAATCGGACAAGCAATAGGCGATTCAGACTCAAACAGTGTCGCTAGAGCTCGTACATGATCATTGAGTTCTGCGGTGATTACTGTTTCTAATGGGTAGTCTGCTTGAGCTGTACTCGTCCCCGCATCCGACGTCTCCAAGGCTTCGGCGAGCTCCATGGCATTTAGCAAACGCCAGCCATCTACATCTCTTCCCCAACGAAAAGCCTCAATTGCATTGAAGAATCCCTTCAAATAGGGTCGGCAGTCAGTGTAGACCTCGGTAACATTGACTCCAAGTCCTGCTATCCTCCTCAGTTCTGCTGTCCCAATGACCTTAGAAGTCTTTGAGGTCTCAGCAATCCACGCCAACCCATCCTTGAAGCGCTTCCACTTTTTTGCAGTGGTAGACTTCATGGGGAAAGGCGTATCTGTGTGCAAAACACATCCATTCCAAGCGCCAGGGCAGTAGACCGGAGGACGATACTTTTTACAATCAGCCTGATTCCCGCGAGAATTCATTCCTACACGCATTTGATGACATGCGGCTCTAACATGCTCGGTGTCATCCTTATCGCGTCCAGAGACATGTGAATCGTCCACAAAGGTTGCCTCTCTTGTGGCCATCTCCCCATCTGCTCGAAGCAACATGACCCGAGGCATCGAGCAGTCATAGTTGGGCGCTGTAAATAGATTTAAATGGACCCTATCCCATTGCCAATGGTTGTCTGGATCAGTCCTGTCTCCCTTGCACTCTTCAATGATTCGAGCTTCTGCCTGACAAGCTAGCCACGGCGAAGACGTGCCTCCAAAGTGTAATCTTGTGAACCGATAGAAACTGTGGGGTTCATGTGACCCATCATTCCGGGTGGAAATATATCTCACCCCAAGTCTCGAGCGTTCACTTCGATGTGCAGGGAAGTTGTGGAACATCTGACCAACATCGATATCCGCCTGTTTCGTCTTGGTAAAAGTGTTTGCTGGTAGGGTATCGTAGTTTTGTTTTGGAGATCCCATCTCCAAGTACTGGCCCACTGACATGGCCAGCCACTTAACGACGTGCTCCAACACGTCAGCAAATTCATCCAACATAAAGCTAGGAGCCCAGAGAGTGGCATTGTGTCCATTGGACTTTGAGTCGAAGATGACTCGAATGTCAATCACCTCGCCACCCTCTCCTTGAATCTTCACTATCGAAAACCTTGGGACCAGAAGTTGCACCAACCCTCTCTCCATGTAGTTCTGAAACCGCAACTTGAATATCTTCTTTCGTGCCGCAATCTCAGCCTCCCTGGAAGGAGCTGGCAAGTTGTGCTGGAATCCCGTGGGGCCGTCAGCCCAGTGAAAGAATGGTACGCCATCCCGCATATCTGCTAAGAACTCGTCAGAGAAGCGCCAAAAGAAAAGGCGAGACCCTCGTACCCATTCCCAATATGTAGCCGCCTTGGCTCGACGTATACAATCCTCGACAATCTCTCGATCGTATTTGGTATTGCCATGTTCGGCCAGCCACTGGAGCCCTTCACGCTCTAGATTGAGCGCCCACCACTTAACAGCAAGCCGACGTAAGACCTCTCTAGCTTTAGCTTGAGCGGGCGTCTCATCAGGGGGTGCCCAATGCGATTTGTCAATCGCCGCGTCATCCGCCTGTTTCGCCTCAAGTCTTGCCGTAGCCTTGTCTTCCAAGGGAGAAAAAGGGACATCACCAGTAAGGCCAACTGTAGGGGTGATAACACCAGGCACCACATCTATATTCCAATGTTTCCCTCTTGTGAGGAGTCCATTGCAGGCCTTAAATAGAAAGAGTCGAACCACCTTAGCTGGTGGTGACCCGAGTCGCGCGTTCAACCTCTTCTGTCGATACTCGCGCGACCACTCCTTAGACTCTAACTTGCCCTCGTAGTCCCATATTGCAAATAACTCGTGTGTCTTGACTGACCGCAGGACTTTCCCCCCAGGACGCATCACTGAGTTTGCTGATACCCAGAAATGCCTATCTTTGTGTCCTAGACATGAGATGTCCGGGGCAAGCCCAGCAGCTGAATAAACCTCTTGTTGACGGGAGCCTAATACGGGCGTAACGTATCCCATAAAGGATGGGCGTCCCATCTCCTCTCGTGGGTCAAACGATGCCACTCTCTCCTCTCCAACTGTATCATCTAGAGCAGTTTGAAGAGGCCGTTGGTAGAAATTCGTTTTCATTACCGAGGGGAGAGTCTCACAAGAGGAGAGTCTCGACACATGGACGACTCGCCAGATAGATGACGTGACGCCCCCAAACTGAGCATGGGAGCACGTAATGATCTTCTTCTGGTAGGAATCCTGACTTAAATCTGGGAGCCACTTAATAACTTGTCTCTTATTCACGCTCGGAGGATAGGCCAACAAAGCAACTGCTGGCCGCCATGCCGCAAACAAGGTAGCAACATTGTCTGCCTCATCCTGGTGATGGATAGACCCAACCAGTATGCCATCCCATCGACCTGCAGGAGGTAAATAGATGGCAGACTTGACAGAAATAGCGGACGCACCGGGCAATTGTAGTTTTACTTGATTACAATGCCAGCTGTGATCCACCACTACTGCCTCCAACGTCGCACCCCATCCCATGGCCGCTTCCACCCACGCAAAAGACCTTGCCCCCACAACTCTAATCCTAATTCTACTCCTAGCCTGCCTCCCCAAGACTGCCTTAGTCTCGACAGCCACTGCCTCCCCAACTTCCAGTATCTTTCGAGGAGGCCAAACCTTCTCACCCCCTTCCGTGTTTGTAGGTCCCAACCAATTCTCCCCAGGAGGGAGCCTATCTTGTCACTTCAGGGAGGGGTTGCTTTTCTTAAGTGTTTTTAGTTCCCCGACGATGTTCGAAATCGCCAAATCATTCTTCCTGATCAAAGCTCTGTCACTAACGATCTCGTCGATGGCTCTGTTAAGGGCAGAGCCCTCTCGTTGCAAAGAAGTCATGGCCACGACTGCCAATACAGCAGGGTGCCTAAGAAAGCGTAGGCGCACGTATTCATCCAACAACTCAGCTGTCTTAAAACTTCCCCAGATGTGAGCCGAGGAGCTCTTGGTGGCTGAGATATGCCTGACCGTGGCTATGTCTTCGAAGAAGCCCATGACGTAAACTTGGACCCTAGACCAACTCTCTTTGGAGTCCATGCCACCCGATTGACACGTCTTGTACAACGTATTGAGCGAGTCAATAAATCCATCAGCTTGGGCATAACTCTTGAGTAGCTGCTCTGTCCAAATCCCATGCATCTCGGCCTGTGTATCAAATGGATACGCGTAGTCGATTGCAACCTGAATCATGTCTCTGAGCTCTGGGAGCGACCGCTTCATTTGATCGTAGGCGCCATTGTTATAAGTGCCTTCAAACACCGCATGTGTCGACCACCCTGGAGTCCAAAGGAATCCCTTGGTGACCGCAGCTTCCTTCTTCTCAGACTTCTTCAACATACACTCAGGGTAAGTGAGCTGATAAGACACAGAAAGTCTTGCCTCCAGGAGGGTATCGTATTGTGCCTTGAAGGACGCAGCCTCGACGGCCATCCCTTCAGCAGTAGTTTGGTAGGGAGCCTCACAAAGAGCGATCATCGAAAAAGCATCGACACAGTACTGGGATATAGATTTATCCCCAGCAACCAGCACCAACGCTTCCACAGAACGCTGGTCCTTAAATGCGCGACCCCCACGTACAATGGCCCCGACGGTCTTCCGATCTTCCAGGAAGTTGATCTTTTTTCGGAACATGGCGATGACCCCCTCAGGCTTGAAAAGCTCGTGTTCAATTTTAACAACACGCTCGCAAAGCCCTGACACCTCAGCAGGAAGGTCGGACGTAGTGGCCATCGCCTCCCTAATCTTTGCTTCCAAGTCCGTCCCGGTGACAAAATCCGCCCTATCAAGGTCTTTTAGGATGAGCCTTGAAAGCTGGTACTTGAAGTTTGTATCAGCCAATAGGGCCTTGATGACCTCGTCGATAGGTAACACCGGCGGCACAACAGGAGCAGGGCTGGCTTGAGCCGGTACAGGAGGCGGAGGCGGTGGAGGTGGAGCCGCAGCGATCCCGACCTTCGAAACTCGCCATAGCTGATCCATCTCATTCCGGAGGTCGGTGAACGCAATCCTGAGCTCCTCCTCTCGCTTGTTAGCTCGCCTCTCGATGGACACAAGACGTTTCTTCATCTCTCTACCCTCACGTTGAGTAAACCACTTGGGATTGCCTTTCCCACCTTGTCCTGGCGCGCTTTCAGCAATAGAACGCACAAAGGAAGGTAGGGACAATTCCTCATGGCCTAGGCTGTAGGCCGAGGTGGAACGACGCGACGAAGGGCTGTGTTCCCCTTGGTCAAAGTCGTGCCTTCGTTGTGCAAAAAGAGGCGGCCTGTCGCGGCCTGATGTCGTCGCCCCTTGACCGTTGCCATCCTCGCTTGGCCCTTCTAAAGATGAGCTTGACGAAAAAGGACGATCCTCGAATTCGCTTGGGCGAAACCCTCCCTCCCCCATTCGTGGAGAGGGAATATCGATGAGAAGTCTCGCGCCGGCCTCGACCGGTCTTCTTTCTGATAAGGTAGCCGAACCCTGACTGGGAAGGCCGGACTGTCCCAAACTCAAAAGCCCATCGTGCCCGGGATATCCCTCAATGAGCACCTTGAATACCCTGGCAGGAAGTGCCAAGGTTGTGAGAATCTTGAGCCGCGCCTCGTCCCTATAGCATTTAGGGATTTCATAGAGAGGAAGCACGGGCTTCGAGAAAACTCGCGGCTTCGTGCCTTGAGACGATCTCCTGACCGAGATGGCCAGGGCATCGCCATCGTTTTGAGGAAATTCCATCCGGACGACCGGCTTGCTCTTGGTCCCAACTCCTTTGTGACTGAGAAAGTCACAGCTCTTGGGGTCGAGAGCACATGCAGGGAAATCGACAAGACCCGCCGTCACACCTGACCGAACTCCGCAGGTTCTAGATCTCGAAACCAACTCCATCGAAACCCGAGTATCTGAATTCCACCCGTCCAACGTACTTTTCGGTGTATCTGGCTGCACGCCGGGCCCGGAGGGAGCACCGGGTGCGCGCCGTTCTTCTCCCGCACTCACTTCCGTTCCAGAGGCCGGAGGGGTCCCTGGGAAACCATAAGCCGGTACGGCGACGAGAGGCGCACCCGGCAGGATGCTATTCCCAATCCTGAGGGCTGCACCCTTATCACCACCGACGATGGCCTTCCAAAAGTCCGCGGCAAGCGAATCCATACTCGTAGCCATCTTCAGTTATCTTTATTCTTTATTCGAAGCAACTCGCGATGAGAACTCCTAAAAAGGAGGTAAATCCGTGCTGGGCAACCGCTATCGCTCTGGTCGTCGTGATGTTTCGGCGGCCAACAACTTTACACCCACCCACTCTCGCTGAAGCGCCAACCACACAGCAAATAGAAAAAGAAATTTCTTACGAGGCCTTTGGCCGTCAACTTTGTATTAATCGAAAGTGAAATGCTGCCACAAAATTGGTCCAGCAATCACACGAATTTATGGCTACTTGTCCTCACTTTTTCATGTCGTGCTCGTTGTATTGTATTTTGCATCACCGAACGCAAACGCCAATATCAACACATCTTGAGGTGATCTGTGAGTGGCACCTGGGAAACCTTGACAAAAATGCTAGGGATGGTTTGTATCCCTGTCCGACGTCTGTGGAGAAGGAAGGAGGACGAAGGTAGAATCTTGTAGGTGTTCCGCAGTTTACTCTGCTTTAGTTTATTCTATTGGTCTGAGAAGTGACCATATAAATGGTTCTAGTGAGCTCGTCACTAGCTTCTACTACCAAATAGCCAAAAGCCCTTGCTTTTGCCTTGTTATCTCATTTTGGTTCTCATTTCCCCTTTTTGCCCACTTTCCCATTTGCTTAATCTCATGTCGCAAGGAAATGAAGTCCCGAGCAGAAATATACCCTCTTGGTACATACCCGTATGTAGAAGTGGGTAGATTTCTCCGTATGTAATCTGCAAACCCGTTTTTGTATAGTACATACCCTTATGTAGTCTTACATACCCCTAGGTAGACATAAATGCCTTGTACAATTGTTCGTACCTGGATTCTACTTCAATAATGCCTTGTGTAATCGTTTGTGCCTGGATCCTTTGCTCGTAGCTGGATTCTACTTCGATTTGTATCAATCGAAGTGTTGGAAAGAAATGCCCAAAGATAATACTTATTGAAGTCGTTTTTTGAACGATACCTTTGATTTGAACTGTGCTCCTTGCAGTGTTCACATAATTCCATTCGATACTTTCGATTTGAACTCTGCTCCTTGCAGTGTTCAGTTAATTCCAATCTTAAGGTAAATATGCTCCCATAGCTAATCCTGTCGCGCAATTGCAGGGCTACTACTTTTTTTATTGGTCCAAATGATACCAGAAACGTGTCTTATTCTTCAAAACCCGTTCTGGTTCCAATGATCCATATTCAGTCCGACAATATCCTTAAAACTGAATATCTGAATCACTAGTTGGGAGTCCCACCAACTGGACTTCCCCAACACTCCCTCTTGATCCTAACACATCCCATGTGTTTGGTATCGCTTCCAAAAAACAAACTACCAGCCAATCAACTTCTTCCTGAGGTACTCAAAGGCGACACTTATTCGTCCCTTGGTAAATATGTCCCCAAGCTGCTCAACTGTGTCTATCTTCAATAACTTGATTCCTCAATTCAAGTGTTTGCTTTGTGGAATATACTGAGGCGACAATATCTGAGCTAAAATGAGTGCTCCCACATTGTCATCATGGATTGAGACCTTCATGCTCATTTCTCCTGCTAGAATGCCAAAAGCTGGACCAATAGATCTCACTATATCCATGACAGGGAACAATTTTTTGCAACTATGAACTAACGCAACGATCTCTGCTTCCATAGTGCTCAACAGCTTTCCTGCTAAGTGGTTTCTTGTGGATTGGCTCTCTGCTGGCA
>JALLOY010009803.1:0-10684 GCA_036939835.1 Thalassiosira delicatula
TCTTGAGCTTGGAGGCTGGAGGCACCGGCACCCCGCCCTGCCTACGATACATACCATACACGCGTGGGATGGAGTTGGGCAAGTAGATACCAACTTCGTTGTTAGCGAGCCGTCTCGCGCGCAGATAGCTATCGCTGTCTGGGGGCGGGCCCACGCGTCTAGTCTAAGTAGGAGTACCTACGTATCGTACCTACTACGATACATACAATACGAGGATCTTGCCGCGGGGGGCTGGGCTGGATGAGGCTGGATGGGAGCTGGGAAGATGGAAGGCATGCGAGGATGGGCGGGCAGGATGCAGGATCTGAGAGGCGCATTTGATTTTGGACTGGTCAGGATCAAACGAAACCAAATCTTTCAACAGCTAAACAACGAAACAATGAGCGGCGACAACGACAACGAAACCCTCCTCGCCTCCGTCACCCAACGCTGTGCTGCCGTCGGCCAATCTCACATCCTCGCTCATCTCTCGGACAACACCATTCCCAAAGACGTTGAACTTACTTTCCTTCAATCCATCAATGAGGTCCCACTCGAAACACTCGCGGCATCGATGCAGGGAGCCTTGGATGAGGAAGAAAAGCTCAAACGGGGCGGTGGCAATGAAGATGTAATCGAACCATTTTCCGGAGAAACGGCCAGCACGACCACTACTGATGCAACTCAACTGGCTGCATTAAAGGAAGCCCACGCAATCGGCGTGAAGGCAGCAGCCAAAGGCGAGGTTGCCGCCCTGCTCCTGGCCGGAGGGCAGGGCACTCGGCTCGGCTACAATGGCCCTAAAGGAATGTACGACATTGGCCTTCCCTCCAAAAGCACTCTGTTCCAATTCATGGTCGGACGCATCAAAAAACTCGGCCAGCTCTCCGGAAAGGGCGAGAAGGCCGTTCCATTCTACATCATGACAAGTCCATTGAACCACGATGCCACGGTGGAATATTTTGCAAAACACGACAATTTTGGAATTGATGTTCAATTCTTTCCCCAGGGGACATTGCCGGCACTCACTCCTGAGGGAAAGATGATATTGGAAACTCCAACAAAGTTGGCGGTCGCTCCCGATGGCAATGGTGGCATCTACCCCGCTATGGTCAAATGTGGCATTCTATCCGACATGAAATCGAAGGGAATCAAGTACATTCACGCATTTGGAGTGGACAACGCATTGGTCAAACCGGCCGATCCCACCTTCGTGGGATATTGCATCCAAAAATCTGCCGATTGCGGCAACAAGGTCCTCTGGAAGACGTCTCCTGACGAAAAGGTAGGCGTCGTGGCCACCCGGGGGGGCAAGCCTTGCATCGTGGAATACAGCGACATTAGTCAAGAAATGAGCGAGCGCAGCGGGAGCGATGGACGATTGGTCTTTGGCGCCGGGAATATTTGCAATCATTTTTATACGCTTGACTTTATGGAGAATGTCATCGTGCCAAATCTTGGGAACATGTACCACGTGGCTCGCAAGAAGATTCCATACTACGACAACGAGAAGAAGGAGACTGTTAAGCCATCTTCGAACAATGGGATCAAATTGGAAAGCTTCATATTTGATGTATTTCCATTGTCGAAGAGCATGGCCGTGTTGGATGTGGCCCGCGAGGAAGAGTTTGCTCCTGTGAAGAATCCTCCTGGAGCTTCCACAGATAGTCCGGATACGGCACGGAGACTGTCTAGTGCTATTGCCAAGGAGTGGCTTAAGAAGGCAGGTGCGAGGTTGACAGGAGATGTGGACAGTGACATGTGCGAGGTTTCACCCATGACTAGTTACAACGGAGAAGGTTTGGAGAAGATGAAAGGAAAGACAGTCGAGTGTCCCTTTAGTATTTGATGATACTGACACCCTGCTTGGCTTCATAAATATTTTTTACACTGTTTCGAAAGCATTGTCGATGCTCGTCTTGGTATGCTGTACGCTCTCTGTAACCACTCCGCACACAAGGGAGGAGACCATCATGTCGTTCTTCCTTGTGCTGCCAGCATGTATTAGGTGACGTGTTTTCGATACTGCTATAATCGCTGCTGCTGCTTCTGCTTCTGCTGCTGGGTTGGGCCTCCATTGGAGTCTCCGCCTGGACAACCGGGTTGTGATATTATTTGAATATCCTTTCTGCCAGTGGTGTTTTTATTGAGTCTCTTTCAACTTTCAACCCACGAGATGTTCCCAAGCCAAAGTAGACGAACTCACACACCCAGGACACTATTTTTGACTATTATGGATCACTTTTACCACAGCTGTTCGACTCCTGACCAATACCATTAAATTTGGCGATCAATTTTTTTGTGATTTTAGTGCCTGGTGCTATAGCGTGTTTTAGAGGTATTGTGCGTATGTTTTATTGTAGTGCTGTCGCGTAACTACCGTACATTTGGAATGAAAAGGAGATTATTTTTTTTTAAAGGTACCCATGCTACCACACAGAAATAACTGGAGAATAGGAGAAACTGGAGAATTTCGATACGTACGATAGTCGCCAAAAACCCAAAATCTCATCGTCACAACGCACATCATCTCGCAAACATCAACATCTCCGCTATTCGCACTCCGTCCGCACCAATACGGCCGCCATATCGAGTATTTTAAAAACCGGAACCCGATAATATCACCATGCCCGACGTTTCGAACATCATGGCGGTTGCGGGTTCGCGTCGTCGGCCGTTGTGTGCCATCGCGTCTGCGATTGGTAGATCCGGTAAGCTCCGTAAGTTCCGTATGTAAGTTATATATCGTATCGTAAAAATTCATTCATTTCAAGGAGAAGTGATCCCCCTCCAAACGAATGATTTAAAATGCCCAAATTATTCAAACCAAGAGAACCCGGTAAAATCAAACAGGCACCAACGGCTATTTCTGGCGCTGTGGCTACCATGTCATTTTTTTCAGGCGTCATTTTTTTCCAGTAGGTTGGCTCATAATAAAATATCCATCCCAAAGGCTTCCTCCTTCAAATCAACAAATACAACAATCAACAAATTCAACAACAATATCAAAATGGTCAGCAGCGACGCCGCCAAGAACGCAAAGGGCCTGTTGGACGTCATCGCAGGGGCACGATTAGCTGCCAGGGCGCTATGCGAGTTCCGTGAGAGGCGTCTGAATGATTTATCTCGAACTGATGCCCAAGACATCGAAACCATCGTTCGTTGTATGCATGGAGTCTACGAAGATGGCCGTTCCCACGTGGTGAGGGTTAGCCCAGTAAGTGATCTGCTTCGTGCATACGACATGCGGGTGAAAGCAGACGGAGTTGAAGAAGAATCAGGTTCTTTTTACATCTCGGATTCGATGTGGGCCGTTAAGAAGTTTGTGAAGCAGTTAAGCAAGAATAGAAAACGAAGCAACCAGTCTCCTCCACCAAAGACACCCAGCAGGAAGAAGCAACGTACATCTGAAAGAGTGGTCGTGATTTCACCAGATAAGGAAAAGAAAGAGAAGGCCATTGCCAAACTTCTGATGGGTGTTCCTCCCTTCCCGGCAAAGAAGTGGCGCAAACCAGCTATTATCGATGCTCTCCGTCTTCTGGAAGGCACACGGAAAAGTAATAATTTCATTCAAACGATCATTGGCAAAGGGAATACGGACTACAAGCATCCTGGCGGGATTTACAAATTGTACGCGACGTGGAAGCAACACAATGTCATTAGGGAGGAGGGGAGGCCAGTCACTATGAAGATTGTCGAGGCAGAGGAGACAGTTCGAGGTGTGTTCAAAGACCGCTCGAATGACAGCAGCGCCTTCCGATTTAAAGATATGAAGAAGGCATATTCAGCAAAACTGAAGAAGAAGGCTGAAGTTGATGGTCTCGACCCAGAGACTATCGAATGCAACGTTTGTGACAAGACTGCGAAGATGGCAGTAACAGCTGTGGCCATGGGTGACAATAGCATCAAATTGTCAAACAAGAAGCTGCTAAGAAAGACTGAAAGTCGGTATCAGTCGGAACACTCGCTAATGATGGGATACTCCTATGCAGCAACTGTCCTGGCCACCCATTTCATCGAGGGCCGCCTCCCACGACACTTATCCAAATTCAGAGTAGAGGAACTGAAGCCGCCTGCCAAGCAGACTATGGAATGGATGAGGGAGGCATTTAATGCTGACCACATTTATCCGGTAAACCCCAACCTTGTCCTATCAACTGACGACACCACCCTGTTTGTATTTGAGGGAGCTACTGATAAGAAAGATGAGTGGGAATGGAAACTCATCGACACAGGAAACTGCAACTCGTCAGTCCGTGCTGACTTCGAGGTGCACGAAGACAATGAGAACACTGGTGGTCTCCGAGTTAGGTTGACGTTTACCTTTGCGGCCAGTGGTTTAGCGGCCCCTCCATACATTGCTGTTAGTGGACTTACAGATAAGGAGTTGGATCCTACTCTTTGTCCAGATGGAATCCTTGCCACAAAAGTCAGGGGACTGTGCAAAGGTGGCGATGATCTCTTCAATGAAGGAATTGGATGGCTCGTCTTTCTGCGAGCGGATAAGAAGGATAACAATGCTGATCGAGAGGCGGCAACATTGAGTATTGCCAACAAAAAGTTTATGCACTACAATGATGACGTGCTTCTCCCATTCATCCGATCAATCAGGGAGAAGCTTGGTTGGAAGCCAGGGCAGCTCGTGCCGGAGAGCTTGAAGGCAACATCATGGTTTGATGGAGACATTGGCCAACTCCAGACGATGTTATTCGAGTCAAGAGAGGCATTGGATTCTGCTGAGCGAATCATACGCAACAAGCACTCAGCGGCAGCGACGGGCACGCAGCAGCCGTGCGATCTATCACCAGTCTTCCGGCTGTTGAAAATGTTACAAGTGAGGGCCACTGCAAAAAATGATACTTGCTGTGGGCTATCCGAAGATATTGATGCACTATTCACCACCCATCTTCGTGCTCTTGGATTGAATCTCGATGCTAACCGACGAAAGAAGAAGGCGCTCATCGATTTCCTACTGTGCTTGCCAGAGCTCCTGGAAGAAGCCATGAAGAAGAAGCACATCCGCAACTCGTTTGTTCAAGCTGGAATGATTGACGAGGAGACTGGCTATGTTCCGAGCTTTGATGCGTTAATGAGTACGTGCAAACGTTGGGTGTCTAGTAACAAGGATATAGGTGTTCCGAAGAAGGTAAAGGATGCCTGCAGAGAACAGTTTCCAAAGCTGATCCTGAAGCAATTGGAGGCGGGTCAAATATCATACCCTGATATGAAAGAGGTCGGCATTCCACTTGGTACGTTTCCTGAGATTGCTTCATGTATTTGCATTCCTTCAAAATGAATATACTAATGAATCAATTTTGTATTACTTCCAGATATCGATTCTGGTGGCAACCTTGTTCATAAGGAACGGCCGTCTGGGCCACAAGCTGAACACAAACAGCCGTCAAAGACCATCAATGCTGCAGCACAGAAAGAGAAACGTGCTGAACTTAGACGTAAGAAACTAGCAAACGCCCACAATGATGCTGTCGTTGAACGCAATACAATTCATGATATTCTATTGCGCAATGGTGCAGTAGAGACTATATTGAGAGAGAAGGCAGAGGGTGGCAATGTTGCTGATGCCACTGTGTCTCACTTTCTTTCTTTGAATTCAAAACAGCTACAAGATTTTATTCATGCTCGCAAATTCACCGACGCAACATTTCACAAAACACAGCTGTCAGGGACCGACGGTAAATTGAATAAAACCAGGTACCAATCCCAGACTGCCGAATCGATTGAGAGTGATTGTTCAAATGAAGAGACTTGTCTTGTGTGGCTAGCGTGGAAGCTTCGGTCCACCCCTCTGGTGATGAAGCCTCTCGAACTTCCAATACTCGATACGAGCGTCGCTACTCCGTCCTTCTCGGTTGTCTATTACCAACCGGTGAGCACAAAACTACCATCCGACTATCTACAAAATGACATGTGGATAGAATCCTTGAAATCAGTGCTGAAGGGAGTTTCTTTTGTGGCACTAACGTCGCAGTTAAAGGAGAATGCCAACCAACTGGCAATTATATTGGAATCGAGATTCAATTTCCACGTGGAAAGCAAGGTTGACACAAGAAGGCAAGATCATTGGACAATTCGGTTCACTCGTGACAATATTCCGGCGGTTGCCGCAGCAATGTGTGTTGTTGGGCACATTGTGGATGATGTGAGCAAGTGGCGTGACGATGAGCGTCTGTTGAACCTTCCAACACAAAACAATTTCCAAATGTTGGATGGTATTCTGTCTCAGCTTGAGGGCTGTTATCTTTATTATGATCAGCACAAGAGCAAGTGGATACGGAGTGGAAAGACTTCTGGAGATGGGGTCGATGCTTGTTTCCGTGGTCGTGGTAAAAAGCATGAGGATAATTCGAAGTCGCTGGATCAGATGAGGGCGCACCGTCTTTATCGAGAGTATCCTTGGCCTGGGGTGGAGCATCTTGGAGTGAAAGAAGGATCATTCGACAATCTTGCGATGTATTGTGGGATGGCTTATGACAAGCGTGGAGATGTCACGGCTCTGTGTTCCAATGGGTCGGATGATAGTTTACTTGCTTGGAGTAATGAAGCTATCACGGAGTTGAAGAAGAAAGGTGGTGACTTGAAAAAAGTACAGTTGGTGGCTGTTTCATATCTGTTTGAAATATTGTACGATGTGACTCTTGCAAAGTGTGATAACGTTTCAAGTAGCCCTGGGTTCGAGGCACTTGGCTTGAGAGTCAACACCAGCCATCGGGTAAGAATTGACTAATAATCTTAGAGCTCTCACCTAGTTATTTACTCTAGGTATGCGCGAGCTATTTTGTAGATAAATAAACCGGAGAATATCAAATTCTCCAGTTATTTCTGTGTGGTAGCAAGGTCAACCTCTTTGAGCAGCAATAACTTCAACACGCATCTGTGCTACAAATTGAGGGCACTCTGAGAGTATTCAAAATTGTGTATCACTATCAAGGAAGCGTCTGGTGTCTGGAAAGGTTGTTGATTATTCATAAATGGTTAAGGGGTTGACAGGAACGTATAGCCAATCAAATCAAATAATGGCCAAAGGACAGATGGCCAGGGCAAGGCTTCTAGCATCTGAGCAAAAATGCAAGCATCCTCCGCAGGTGGGGGCGTGTATGAGTGGGAAAAGTCTTGGTGCCTGCTCAAACTGGAACCAACGCCGGCCCGTGGCAACTGCGGCAACGGGTTGTGTTCTTTTGCACCAGATGGTTCAAGTTCATCCATCGTGATAGGCAATAGGATTGCCATCCCTGTTGCATGGTTTACAATTTCTACAGAAGAAGAAAAGATTACGATCACAAACTACAGCTGTGGCGCACACATGAGCAGACTGATGACAATGACTCATCGTATTGAGAATTGAGAGATTAGCGCAACCGACTCTGGCATTGGGCAGTGTGGATGCTCTGATAACGTGTGCCGTGGTGGACTCGCCCCCGTTTCTGGTGCACCATTCCGCACCAACCGTCACGGCCTCAACAACGCCCGCTCACTGCTCTGTGAATGTCTGTTTGGAGGCATCATTGCTGTTGTCATTCTTTGTTGTCGCAATGGTCCACCTCCTTGCTGCTCCCGTTCCACGATTGCGTCATCTCCTCCTCTGCTGCTGCTGCTGCTGCTGCTGCTGCTGTACATTTTTGAAGCGTAATATTCATGGCAGTAATTGACACTAACAAATCATCTAACAATTCTCTGTTTCTAGAAAGTATGAGTGGTTGCTCTTTCTCTATTCGTCTTCCTCCTAGAATATGTACCTTATCCAAACAACCTTTTGGTTTCTATCGATAACCTCAATTCACACCTTCTTGGAAGTTCCCTGATCTCTAAAGATATCTAATTTCAATCTTGTCAACTCGTCTAATCCTGCAATTTGCATATTTCCACGCCATCATTTATTGTTGTTGATCATACTTGTATGTTTAAAACTACGATGTAATATTGCCAAATAAAACTGCTGCTGATTTGCCGTATGTTGCTTCCTCTTTGCCTTGAGCTCGTGCTATTGTGGTTTTACAACAGTGCAACTTCCTCCTCCTTGGCGTGGTCCCGTTCTCTCCTCTCCTGGAGGTGGCGTTGCAGCAGTCTATTATCTTCCTCATTTGACCTAGTTCTCAACTTGTGGTCGTTGTTCAGCACCACGATCCCTCTTCTGGCTCCTGTTGCTTCCACCACGTCAGCCGACGCCAGGAGCTATCAAAACTGATGCTCCATGCGCTTGGACTCCTCCCTCACTGGACACCCGGTATGCTCCAACTCCTTCCTCGTGATTTCATACCTTGTTGTCATCATGGTCCTGGTTGTGGTTGTTGTTGCTGTCACCACTGTTTTTGCTTTTTGTCTGTCCAATTGTCTGGATGATTGTTGTGTCAAAATACTTCCAGCAGTTCCAGCGCCATGACAGGCAACAGCTCCAAGAGCCTGTGGAGCAGCAGCACCAAGGCAGGAGCGGCAAAACTCACACACCACATGGACAAACAACACGTGATAGCGGCAACGTCCCCTACAACCTCATTTGCATGGCTCGCGCGCGTCTCCAGGACTGTGGTGTAGGGTGGGAGGAGGACATGGAGGATTGTTGCCTCTTGTAGAGAAGTCTTTGTGTCTCCCTCAGATCCCGGGTACGCGCCCTTTGTGCAGAGGCAGTAGATCCCCTCTTCTTGCTGTCGTGCTGCTGCTTGCTGCTCTCCTTTGTGTTGCTGTGGACCTCCTTGGTGACCTATGCGGCCAAAGAGACAAATGTGGCAGAGGTGGTGGCGGTGGTCATAGTTGTCCTCATGTGCCCAATTTCCGTGGCGGCCATTTTCTTGTTTCCTTTGCCCATTCCATGGTTGTGAGATTGTCAAACTTGTGCTCCTGTTTTTGCTACTCCTTGGTCGGGAAACTATTGACAACAAATACAGACGGCCCACCTGGAAGAATGTCGGCAAAAAGAACTCCATTTGACACCCCATAAACATCCAAATACTTGACACCTATACTTGACACCCGTGACTTTGAGCACACGTTACTGAAATTTATTACACAAAAAACATCTGATACCTGAATGCCTGACATCTGGCGTTTTGGCCAACATGGGGCCTAAAATACCTCTGACACCTGGCCAACAAAATGCCCAGGTTTGATAGGTTAAAAAGATTCACCTGACAAAAAAGTAGTCGGTTGCAGAACTCTGCTTCCAGTCGCGAATCTCAATCATGGTATTTTAAATGAAGATGTTGATACCGTACATTTGGACTGAAAAGCAGGGTTTTTTTAATACTTTACCCATGTAGTCGTGTGGCATATTGATGGAAAGCCCTCTTGGTGAGAGGATCAATAACTGCCTTTGTGCAGGCCATGGATTCATTGGATTGGGGAGCGATGGAGGGTCTAAATATAACGTCAACATGCATATTTTGCCAAATTGGTGACGCCAAGTGAAATATTTAGGTAGTTCATCGGAATTGGCAATGTATCATTTGATCACAGACTGAAATTTCTGCGTGATGAAAGAAGCGAGGGAAAGGCCTTAAACTCAAGGCGTCAGATGTAATCCAAAGGGGCATCAATCTGAGCTCAATATAACACCTGAGCTGGATCCAGGGGCGGGGAAGCCTCCTACTACCAGTTATTAATCGGAACACTTTGCTGGACAGTGGAGCTTGGGTGAGTAGATATATGTACTGAGGTCTGTATAATGCCATATCACCGTGCGCTTCCAAGGAAAAGACATTTAGAAACGCTATTCCATATGTTTGCACACCTGAAGAAGAACCACAACTCTGAGATGGTATTCAATCTGTCTGAGATTAGTATTGAGTTGAATGACTTTCCTCAAGAGGGCTGGATTGTCAGTATCTTTGGTGGTGTGAGTGAGGAATTGTCCAAGGTAGTGCCCTTGAAGGAATTGGGGCCTGGGGATAAGGTAATGGGTTCAGGATAGGTGTTTATATTAACTGTGACTTAGGAAGAGAACTAATCACAAGGAGTTCAAGGACTGGCTTTGCAGCATTTTTCAACAATGATCCCATCTAATAGCTGAGCAAGAAACAGGGGAGCTACAAGATTAGTACTTTTGGGTCAGAGTTTACAGCTATGAAGCAAGCTGTTGAGTATATTCAAGGTCTTATTGGAAGATCTCTGCTTTACGATATACGTTTTTGAAGCGTAATATTCATGGCAGTAATTGACACTAACAAATCATCTAACGATTCTCTGTCTCTAGAAATTATGAGCGTTTGCTCTCTCTATTCACCTTCCTTCTCAAATATGTAAGTATCGTACCAAAACAACTTTTCGATTTCTATTGATAACCTTGATTTGTGTCTTCTTTGAAGTTCTCCGATCTTTGAAGATATCTAATTTCAATCTTGTCAAATCCCACAATTTGACTATTTCCATGTCATCATCTATCGTCACCAATCATTCTCGTATGTTTGAAACTATTTGAAACTACCATGCAATATCGCCAAATATAGCTAGCATCTTGCTGATATGCTATACCTTCTAATACCCTTCATATTGTAGCGTTGTTTCAATAAAAACTGTCCCTGCTAAAATATTCCTCTTCCGTTTGCTATGAGCACGCATTTGCAGTGCTCTTTGATCTACGCTGTAGGAGTCCCACCTAAATGCTCTTTCTCTCTTTCTTTCTAAAATCCAATTTCCTCAAGTCGGGAACGCCAAGCATAGTTTGATTCCGAACTCTCATCACTGCCACTCTCAT
>JALLOY010011805.1:0-10367 GCA_036939835.1 Thalassiosira delicatula
GATCATGATTGTAGCAAGTCATAAATATCCAGTGGCTACGATCAAGTCATCTTTTACGGAGTGCATGTGTTCAGTTCCCTGCCAGATGCCGCTTTATTCTAAGAGCTGACCTAAGATATCATGTATCACACACTCACGTTTCCACCCTCGCCTCCTCCAAAGACTCCCAACCCCCCCATCTTCCCCTTATCCAGACACAATGTGCCAGCTCCCTCCATCCGTCGCGGCGCAGCTGGGTCCGACCCTTGCCCCCCCTTCTACTGCTGTCGTAGCCCCGGCATCATTTCCTCCCTCTCATCCCATCCAGCCCTATTCCTCAGACTCTCCTCAAAAATCAAGTCTTCCCAGTCAAGCTGACATTTTATGTTGGTCAGAATATCTTCATGTGCCTTCACATAATCCACACACCCCTTCTCCATCCCCAGCACACTCTTGATATGGTTATATACTAATCTCGTCTCCTCCCGGCCGCAATCAACTCTCATGCACATCTCCCGCCACTAGTGGGCCACTGTTGCCATCTCATCCAGCAAATGGCGCAGCACAATTTGAGAGACCTGACACTGGTGAGTGTGTTGCCATCTGATGTCATCCAGCCTCTGTTCCACCTGCATTTGTGTCTTCATTATCTTCTCCCAAAACATCTTCCCCTGCTCATACAACCTATCCGCATGCTTTGTCCCAATCTCATCAATAACCCGCTTGTCGTCTCCCTTGTGTATGCAGTCAAAGTTGACTGTACCTCACTCAGCTCTGCAGTTACCAAAGTAGTGGGAGGCTCACCCCCCCCCTCTGTGGCCTTTATCAGCCTGCCCACTGTTCCCAGCAGTTCCTCTATCCGCCTATGTTGCTTCTTCATTACCCGCTTCATCTTGCGCACTACTGTGTTAGTCCCAGCTTGTGCCAATAACTCCTCCTGCCCTCGTGTGTGTGATCCTGCCACACTGTCCCCAGACAACCCCATATATAAGCCCCCCACGTTTGTACCGGCAAATCCTCGGGGAAAGGAATCACAGGCTCCAGGATCGGTCCTTTATCTGGATCCACTGCCATCATATAAAAGCCATTTTTGTCAAAGCTCAATACTCCCGGCTCCGCCGTGTCTTAGTACCCCTCCTCCATGTTCCTAATCGCCTCTTCCAAGTCCCAGCTTCTGTACGTCAATGCCTCTCCCACTCCCATGTCTAGGTATAATGGCAGCACAAACGCTGCCAAATGTCGTGCAAACAACGCCTACTTCCTTGCGTCCCTACCGTTGGCCCAACACGTCCACATTCACTTGTCAACCGACATCCCCAAGATAGGGCTGGCAATCACCATGTCCCCAACTATATGTACTGAATATGCAATATCAACTGTGCGATCGTTCTAGTGTTTTCTTGCAGTTCATCCACCCCAAACTGGTAAGAGAGTTGTGGTATCTCCACATATGGGCTCACGCCCTCTGGGATGCCGGAGAACATCATCCTCACTACATTCCCCCTCCATTCCCTATACACCTTTGCTGCGCACGTTATCCCCTCCTGTGTCTCAGCATTCCTGCCTTCCACAGGCGCCACCGCCATCCGATATATTGCCATAAACACCCCCGTCCCATCCTCCTCCAGGCACAAGAAGCCCCTGCAAATTTCCTGGTGATGCTCCCTCTCTGCTAATATACATAACGCCTGTACACTATCCATCATGTCCCCTACCTGGACCGCTGCAGCAGTGTCCCAACTGACTGTCATCCTGGGTGGACCCACCACCTCCCCCAACTGTACTGCCACTCTATCAATAAACTCTACCTTGGCCCTATGTCTTTCCACCCCCAACACCATCTCCCGGCATCACAGTACTGGTATCTGGCCAGCCGTCCGGCACTCGACCTGGTATATCTTCAGGCGAGCGCCCACCAACTCTCTCCTATACTCCAACCACGCTGGTCTTGAAAGTCTATTCTCACATAGGTGCTGCCCTAGCTGGTTGTACGAGCACCTCACCCATAGTCTCACTCTCCATACACCCCCACCAGTGGGAATATCCTCCCTCCTCCACAAATGTGCTCATGTGCAGCCCACTGAAGTCCCCATCCTCTCTGATCTTGATCCTATTGCCCCCGCCCCCAGTGGTAACTGCTGGAGCATATCATACACGCTCCTCCTAACATGAATTGGGATCATGCTGCTCAAATTCTACAGACCCGCCAGTCTCTCATGCTCCAGTCCCGGTTTAATTTTATATATTTGGTTTGATCCATGTCTCCCCGATCCATATCTGCAGCGCTCGTTCTTGATCCCCATTCCAACGAAGTATTCAAACTGCTAAAGTCATTGCATGTCGTTGATCATGGTAACAAGATCGTAATCTAAATAATGAGGATTACTTCTACTGTTGTGCGATGTGCAAATGGCTGTTGACCGTTGTGCATGGTTGTGATGCCAACGGTCACGTGTGACGTGTTTTATCACGCCAACATCAATGGAATAGGGTGGGTTCCACGTGTAAGCTATGCTTCCACGTGGAACCCAGAACCCAGATTCTAGCACACCCTCGTGGCGTGAAAAAAGAGTTCCCCATTAAGCTGCTGCTGCTGCTTGGCTATTGGCGGAAATGTTCTGTAGTCGCGGAGGACTAAGAGCGGCAAAGCCCTGGGCGGATTTAACCGCCAGCTTCGCTACTTGTTGTCGACGCCTGAGGTCGTCCAGCACCCGTCGTGGTGAGACGAACTGTGGCCTCACGTTTTGGTGGTGCTTGCCAGGATGGTGTTTAGTGTGGTAGTCGCCTAAATTTGCCGTGCCCGGCCGCCAGTAAAAACGGAATTGGCCTTGGGAATCCCTGTCCCGCAGCCAATGGAAGCGCATGTCCATTGGTTTTGTTCGCTTTGGCTGCACGTTGTTGGTGACTAACTGGTGCGCGGCCGAGTTGTCGGTCTGCATTGGCGTGCGCGGTTGCGGGTGGCCCATCTCCTCCAGGGTCTGACGCGCTGGCACGGCCTGGCGTGCGTTGACGAAGAGTGCGCCGATCTCAGCCTCTGCGGCCGACGACATGACGGCCTTGATGATCTGGGCGATTGTGAGCACAGCGCCGTTGTTGGGGGGCAGTTCCGTGTCGCTGGACATGAAAAAATGGCCCCCCGCGCGGCTGCGCGCTTTGGCCTCGCTGAGATATGACGCGTCACTGTGGACGGCGAGGATCATGTCACTGGCCCTGTACGTCAGAATCGCTTCGTCTTGGCTGGCGGCATAGTCGAGGAACTGGTCGACCTTGTTCATCGTTGATTTCGTGGGGCGGGACTGTTCCGAGGCGATGGCGCTCAGTGCAACGAGCATTGTGCTGTCGACTGCGCGCGCGTAGTAGAGGAAGGTGCCGAGGACCTGCTGTATGAACAGTTTGTCCTCGGCGCTGACCTGCGGCTGCTCAGTGTCCATGGGTGCATATTGTTGCTTGGCACCGTAGGTGATTGGCACGTGCGGGTGCGGCGCGTCCTGGCGCTTCGTCGGCCGCTCGTGCTTGAAACGCTTCAGGGCGTCCGGAATGTAGTCTGGCATTGACAGGTGCACCTCGCGCTTTTCGTAATCCCAATCGAACGTGAGTCCGAGGTACCGCGTTCCTTCCCAGTCGGTGGTGAGGTCGTAGTTTTCCCTAACCGCACCGATGAGATGGTCAGCGTGCTCCTTGCCCTCGTATTTTACCCCAAAGTCGTCCACAACTAACGTGAAACATATCGGACGCCATTCGTGCGTCCAGAAACCTGGCGTTAACTTGCTCTGCGAGTAGCCGTGTTGGTTGAGTCGCTGCTCTAGAAGCTCCTGGGCGAGAATGCCGGCTTGAGGCAGTCCGTACATGCCGCGCTTAACGGCAACAAAAATCCAACCGTCCTTCGTGACCTTGTCGCGTAACTTGTATTGGTCGATCACATTGTCGGGCATGTCAGTGATGCGCATACGAAGATATTCCTTCCGTTTGAGCGGTGTCATCAGATAAAAATTGCTGATGTCCATCGTCATAAACTTTGCTCCTGGTGTGGAAACGACACTGTTCAGTAGTAACTTGACTGTGAACAGGTCGGCGGTGGGCGTGCCGCAGTCTTCCGGGTAATTGATTTTGTTGCCCCCAACCGTAATCCTGACGCGGTTGGGGTCGGACTTCTCTGGCCTGTAATTGCAGACGATCCGCGCGTATGTCACGTCCTTCCACCGATCGGCGGGGACGGAGTCCTTGTCGATGAAGTCCACCGTGTCCGTGCCTTCGACTACCCCTGGGAGACCTTGGGCAAGGCGTCCGATCTCTTTGCCGAACGCGGCGCCCCATATCTCTTTGTGGGCAGCGCTTCGCAGGAGGTGCCGGTACTCCAGCAGCTCCCCCGTCTTCGCGTCGAGAACTGCCGCCGCCCACTCGTTCATGAGGGCGGTGGGATATGTTCGCCCGGCGGCGCTCCTGGCTGTGACGCCGCTAGAGACTTCCAGGCAGGATAGCATGACCTCGTCGGAAATGGTCCGCCTGGAACGCGTGTTCTGCGATGGCGTTTCCTCTCGTTCACGCGCGGCGTCCATGTACCGCTCCATCCAACGGGGCCGCGCCCGCGGCGTCTCATCGTCGCTGTCGTCATCGTCGTCGTCCTGCGTGATGGTGGGAACACGCGACGGTGCCGGTGGCGCAGAATTCGTTGTGGGTGCGGGGACGGGCTCGACAACAGGGCTGCGCACCCTCGGAGGGTTGCTGCTCTCTGTGGTAGTCCCACCCTCGGAGGCGTGCACATTATCCGCTGCGCTTTCGTCTTCGTCCTCGTCGTCCTCGTCGTCGCTACTGTCGTCACCGTCGTTGCTGGTGAGAAGGCCCGGGACGCCGTCGGCATCCTCGGCTGCGCGCGGGGTAAAAATCTTCTGTAGGAGTCCCAACTGCGCCGTGCTAGGTTGCACTAGCGGGGGGGGAACTTTAGCTTTCAATGCGTCTACCAGTTCCCTTGCTGCCTGTACAATTGCGTCGGACGGTGTGATCGCGGGCATCGTGATGTACTTGTGCTTGAAGTACATTGTTTCGGCGCCCTGGATCCCGCCCGTTTCTGGGATGAAAGAGTAGAAATAGCGGTAGTGTTCGCGCGACGTCCCGATATAGTACCCCTTATGGCTTTTTACGGCCCAGGACCGTCGTTTGTCGGGGGGAATGTAGGTGTGAGTCTGGATCCCCAGGGGAGCAAATGGCTGGCGGTTGAAGTCATGCTGGCCGTACAAGTGCGCGTACGCGCAGACGTTCGGGGCAACGTTGGACATGCGCAGCATGTTGACTTGGCGATCGATCTGCTCCAGCATGAGATCCCAGAGGGCGAGCGGGCACTTATCGTCAAACCCAGAAAAGACGCCAATGGCGTGGGACTTGTACGTTTGGATGGCCTTCTCGGCAATGTTTCGTCGATGCTGGCCCTTTGGGACCAGCTCGTAATCGACGCCGTGCTCGCGAATGGCTTCCTTAAACTCGTTGGAGCACTCGTTGTCGAGAATGTGCTTTTTGGGAGTGATGCCAGCCAATTTTAATCTGTGCATCAATGCCTTGTACGCTCGAATGATTTCGCTCCCCGTCCGGCTCTTCATGGCCTCGCTCAGGATCGCGTTCGAATCCATTTCGCACAGGACCATGACGTACCGATTGCCGCTTCTCGATTGGACCGGGAAAGCGCCAGTTTGATCCGTGTACATCGTCTCGCTCGCGAGCTCGACTTTGACATAGATGTCGTGGTGCTTCCGTAGGGGAATCGTAATTGTTTCGCCTCCCTCCAACTTAATAGTAGGTGATGCCTTCTTCTGTTTTGTTGACCGCACCCCTTGCTTGACGCTGCGCATGTGGCCCTGCTGGGTCTCGTCGGACTCGGGAAAGTGCTTGTTCACCGCTTTCACGCTGAGGTGTGGCCAAGTGGCGTAGTTTCCGGCGCGGATAGCTTTCACCCAGGTTCGTTTGGTGGGGAAACCCGCGCAGGCGTGCAAATACCGTATGACCTCCTTCGTGGAAGGTAGCTCGTAGACGCTGTTGATTTTTTCGGTAGCGCTTTCAGGGAGCAGTTGGTATGGGCTTTTTGGAGTCGGATGGGGATCCAAAGGGACTCTCCATAGTCCAGTCGCTTCGTCTCTCCACCCTCGGAGAACGGCCTCCTTGCTTGCTTGCAGAGTCAGCTCGTTCCCATCATAGATGAGTACCTCCGTCGGTGTGAGGACGGTAATGTAGTTTGCGTCCGCAAATTTTGGGCCGCTGAGCAGCGTGTTGCTTTTCAGGGCCGGAACCATGTCGACAGTTCGTGCCGGCTCACGCACGTTGTGATGGAGCTTCGACTTCGTGCTGGCCGGTGTGAGCGTGCCATCGGGTAAAGTGAATACTTTGCCAGAGGGTTCGCTGGTGGGGATCAGGTGATCGCCCTGACGTCCGCAGTTGGACGTGGCGGCGGTGTCGAAACATGCCGTTTTGTTTTTTGGTGGTGGTTGCGCTTCAACTTGGCAACTAAGCGGGGTCTTAATAATGCTGTTGCTGTTAGCCGGGTAACAAAAATTACTCCATTTATAAATGTTAGTACTTTCTATTTTCCCCGGCGCCCAGACTTCATGCATTTCGTTAATTGTTTCAGACCCCGTGCCCTGTCAGCTGAACTTAGAGCGCCACCCCTGCGGGCGCTTGTCCTTGTTGCATGCCAGCTCGAAGCAGATTGCCGTCTTCCAGTGCCTGCCGCACACGACGCAGCGGCCACGTTTCTCCTTGAGCGCATTGTCGCCTCCGTCAATCTTTTTTAGCGCAGCAAGCTGCGCTGCTTTCTCCGCCGCTGCATCCGCCCCAGCCAACGCGGTCTCCGTTCCCGTGTTGGTTGTTGTTTTTTGTTCGGCTTTGGGGTGGCCGCCGGCCGCAATCAATAAACCATTCTGGCGAACGAGCTCGGTGATTTGTGCTGCCTGCTGTTTGATGATTTTGAGGAGATCGTCGGTGGCGTCGCTCATTTGCTGGATGTGGTTTTTGTCCGCTGTGGCGGCGAGCGCGATGTCTCCGAGCTGTCGCGCGAGGTGTTCGTCATCTGCTGCTTTTTCCTCGGCAGCTGTTTCTTGGACGTTCGCCGCGCTCTCGAAGCCGTGTCTCGCACCCGTGGCTTTGCTGTACCGCTGGATGTCTGTGTACAGTTCGACGAAGTAGGAGCGAAGATGGACCCATGTTTTGTCGGCGGAAGGCTTTTTCTCCCAGACTTTCATGTCGTGGGCCTCAAACAAATTGCACGCGTACATCTCCTTGATGGCTTGCATGATTTTCTGACGGTCTGTCCACTCGATGTCCTCGCCGTCCAGCTCTTCCTGCAGCTTGTCCAGATTGTGGAAGTACGTTGCGAGAGCAAGATCCTGATCCCACGGTGCATTTGCTGCCGCGAGGCGTTCTTGCTTCTCGACGTCGGTGAGTGCGAGGCACTGCGATAAGAGATGGTCCAGCATCTCGGAGACGCAGACATGGGTGTACCCCAGAAGGTCGTCGCGCAGTGTGTCGAAGTACTGGCTGTCGTAGGCGCCTTCGAGCTTGGCCTTGAAGACGTGTTCGTAGGCGTCGAAGCGTTCCCATTGTTTCGTGTGTTCCGCCCACTCGGCCACCTTCTTGCGGCGGGCGGTGTCGGAAGTTGTCTCAGTGATGGATGGGTCGGTGGCGGCTGGCCGTTCTGGGATGTCGAATTCCCAGTCGGGCAGGAGTTCGTCGCCGACCTGGCAGACGAGATTGAAAGCGTTGATGAAGCTTTTGGAGGTCAGGATCGCTGCTGCGTATCCAAATCTGGACCCCAGTGGGAAGTCGTCATGGGAGGTCTTGGCCGCGGCATAGATGATGCCGAGCTCGCGTCGCGTTTCTTTGACCGCTTGGCGTGTCGGCCTGCCCAAATGCCGAGTGAGATGAGTGGACTCGAGGGAGCTGATCGTTGTCTCCCTGGTCGAGCTCATGATGTTGATAAGCGTTGCTTATTGATGATGTAGGGTTTAGATTACGATTGCTAAAGTCATTGCATGTCGTTGATCATGGTAACAAGATCGTAATCTAAATAATGAGGATTACTTCTACTGTTGTGCGATGTGCAAATGGCTGTTGACCGTTGTGCATGGTTGTGATGCCAACGGTCACGTGTGACGTGTTTTATCACGCCAACATCAATGGAATAGGGTGGGTTCCACGTGTAAGCTATGCTTCCACGTGGAACCCAGAACCCCGATTCTAGCACAAACACAACATGGATCATTGTATGTAAGAGTTCTTGCCCTTTGATCTACAAGGCCCTGTAATACACTATCTGAACATTCTTCCACATCAACTCCATCTCCTCCAAAAGCTTGGAGAGCCATTGTAGGGTCATCCTCTTTCTTTCCCTACTATTACCATTGACGTACATCAATGAATTTGACAAATTCATCCGCTCAAGGGGGGGAATCCGTTCCAAAAACTGTCCCCTGGTCTCCCCTTGTGAGTGCACCTTTCCCGCCTCTATTGATCCACACACCCGATACAACACGCAATCTGCCCCCTTCCCACCCCGGTGACGCCTCAGATCTAATCTTATGACCCTACAAGCATGCAGTACCCGTCAAGCATACCGACGCCGTCTTACCCATATCCCCCCTCCAGTTCCACCACGTCGCCCTCCTCCACCTGGAAGCAACGTACATTCCTTACTGGAGACCGCTCATACCTCCCCGCAACCATAAACTGACTCCCCACAATTGCTTCCGTCAACATCTTGTAGTTGGTGTGGTTGTTCCCAGGGAAGGCTCTCAGCATCCGGGCAGAGTCTGCGCCAAACCATCCCGACAACCCATAGATATGTACAAACATAATACCCCTCAAACCGCGCCCACACTCTCCTTGCTTTCACGAGGTTCACGCGCATTGCTTGCGAGTCAGCGTTCTGTGGGGTGAGAAGCTGGTCGAGGTATTTGAACACCTTGACCTGATCGAGCTCGACCCCATTTACTCTGAAGCGCCTCTCCATCGCATGTGCCGACGCGACCATACACTGGTGCGCAAGCCTCCTTGTGGTCCACACCTAGCAGCTGGTGGTCCGCTTGTGGCCCCCTCTCCCTCTAGAGAGAAGGGGTTCGTCTGTATCCCGCATTCGCCGCAGAGTGGGTAACCCCTTCCCCCGCTAGTGAGACGAGGTCGCGAGGGTGGCGATCCAGAAAGTGCCGCTGAAGCAACCATTTTGTGGTAGCCTGACCGTCGCAGTCGGGCACAGGGCCACTATAAACACCGTTCGCCAAGCAAAGTCTCCAATATACCTTCTCCTCTTTTCCCTTGATGTACTCCTCCTCTAACGTCTCACTCTCGTACACCCCGTGTTGCAACTTCAGGTGATGCGCAAGGTACGGAGGTGGGCGAAGAATATAGAAACCGCGTGGCATGGGAGAGTGCGGTAACTGATTTTTTGGTGGGCAGGATCCAGGCGTCAGGATCCGGGATACACAACTATTTTGGCGTATGTTATGGGTTGGAGTTGAGCGCCAGCTGTGGCCAAAGCTTTGCTACAGACTGTGCTGCAGCCTCTCCTCAGTTGATGAACTTTCAGAGGCGCTGCAAAAGCAGTACTATCGGTTGGCACCGCTGGGCGGCGTCGCGAGGACAGCTAAGCGGGGCATCCGTCAGTTGGGATCTGACTTCTACGGAGCAGGTTTTCTGCACCCAGCGGTAGAGACTGCTGTGGAGCAGACCAATAAGCTCCTGATGCACTACGGCTGCGAGACCAGTGTTGGGCTGAAACTTCGTGCTTCGCTGGAGTACCTCACGATTGAAGTCGGACTATCACCGCAGGTTCTGCAGTTGTCTTACCAGCACTATGCCTCGAGGGCGACGCTGTGTTGGCTAAAGACGGTCTGGGAGAAGGCAGATGCCTTCAACTTGAAGATTTGTTTCAACAACAATGTGGTAGCGCCTCCTTGGGAGGGTGACCATTGGTTCATGCAGGCAGCAGAGGCGGCGGGGTTTACTGGTAGTGAGCTTCTGGTGATCAACAGGGTCCGGTGTTGCCAGCAGGTACTGTTTTTGTCCTGTGTTCTCTGTGCGGGGGGTCGATACCTTGATGAGAAGTATAAAGACTTCAGGGACCCAGATGATAAATGGTCATCATACATGTTTCCAATTGAGGACCCGTCGAAGGCGGATCTGGCGGTGTGGAGGGACGCGTTAGGGCAGCTTGCCCCCTGGTGGTCGGACTTGGCAGCGACTCAGAGGTTTTGTCAGTGTCGGGCCTAAGCTGTGGACATGGACTTGTGACGAAGCCCGTCAGCGGATCCATGAGAGGAAAGGAGGGCAAATGAGTGTGTATGGGTTGGTCCGGGGAAATAATTACAACCTGGTGGCGGAAGGAGTTCCCTGGGTGCACGGAGGCCTGCTGT
>JALLOY010011936.1:0-13609 GCA_036939835.1 Thalassiosira delicatula
TATAATCAGCCCTAACTCTTTAGGAAAATTTACCTTCCAATTTATTTTACACTATTATAAACAACCATGCCACATACCGAAGGAAACGCAACCAAGAACCAAAGCAAGAGGAGGAGAGTCAACCAGGATGGACGACAGCCAAGCACAGGCGCCTTCGCCACCACCGCGGCGTCTGCCAAATCCGACCCATTCTCCACCCTCAAGCACACCCTAGACCCACAACTGGAGCCCCTCATGGGTATCTTCGCGTCGTAACCTACAGAGTTATATGCCACCCTCATCCCCAAAATCAAGGGGATGCTTTCCCTCGTCGCTACCATCAGGCAGCGAGAGGAAGGATTCAAACGCTTTGTTAGCCCCTGGGTCGATCCAGCGACCAACCAGCTGCACGTTGACGAGCAGAATCAAACCAGAGCATTTGTTCCAAATTCTTTGAGGGCCAAATGCCCCATAAAGACCTCCGACAACTATAATGACGACCAAAACCTCCAGTCCGTTGTGAGGGAAGCAAACCTCACCTGGCGCAAAAACCAGGACGAGATGGCAAAACTTGCCAGAAAAATTGCCTCATTGGAAATAAACAAACGTTGCCGCACACTAGCCAACCACATCTTTGATCTCACTACGACATTCGCTCACGGTCTCATCGTGACCAAACAAGTGAAGAACGGAGGGCTGGACGACGACATGAACTTGACGTGAAAAGAGCTGGCCACCAAGATTGCATTCGACGCCCTTCGGGACAACCCAGCCAACCTTATTTGCGCCCTCCAGTTCAACGACCAAAACGCCCTCTCCACAGCGTTCTCCGCCCACCAAAACTTTGACAACAACACAATTGAAGAAAAATGTCGGAAGCGGATGACAAATTCATGAAAGATCTAAGCAACAACCTCCACGGATGGACGCCCCTGATGACGATCAGTCTCTGGGAACTCAAAGTTAAAAAGGAGCGCGAACAAAAGATCAGCGCCAAGATAAGAAAAACGCTTAAGCCCAAAGTGATAGCGGCCGCCAACGCCAACGTTGAACTTGCAATGGACACCGTAAGTGCCAGGACACTATCGACAGTCAAAGACCTGGCCCGCAAGGAAGCGGCCAAGGAAGCAGCTAGGGTGATCGCAACAATTAACAAATCAAAGCAAAAAAGCTATTCGGGCGGGGACAAAACCCAGATCCCTCGGTCCACCAAGAATGGTCAAAAAGGAAAAAAGAAATCCGTGTCCTTCGCGAGAGGATCGAAACAGCCACGCTCCGCCGAGTCCTCACGCACCCACCAAAAATCCCCAAAGACCCGTCGCAACAACAAGGGAACTCCAGACGCCCCATCACAGCGCAAGAACCCCCGCAGGTCTGCATCATTGGACGCAAATCACGACGATGCCAAATGAGGCGGGAGACGCAAAGGCGCTAAATTGGTGCCGCAGGCGCTCCCAGCGCCTGCTCCACCAGGCTGACAACTACGTCAGCCGCTTTTTGTTGAAGTTAAAAAAGCAATATGTATTTCTTGCGGAACCCGGACAGCCGCTTTGGCTTCAGCTCCGAGAGCGCATTTGGACGTTGCCTCTTGCCCAACTATCAAGCAGGCTAAACAACCTTGCCTGCCACAACCTTCTAACAAACATGCCTCTCCCCCCTGGGACGAAATCCCTCCTTGGCCTTGGCCTCAACTACTGTCTTGCCGAAAGAAACCCAACTACTACCGCCAACACCTTCGACCGTCCGCCGAATTTACGCAATGCGCGACATTGACAGCGAAGATGACTACATAAAAAACTCTACATTAAACGCAAGACAAAGTTCAGACTAGCCTGCACGGAATTGGAGGACGGCCTCGATAAATTCGAACAGTCACTTCTTGCTGAGCAAACAAAAAATGGCCAGCGATCTTGCATCGTTCCTAACCTCACCCTGCGCCAATATTCTCTCGTCCGCTTCCTCCGACAGCACGACGACTATATCGTCTTTCAGTCAGACAAAGGACTGGGACCATGCATCGGCCAACTCCCAATGCAGGGTCGCCAAGCTTTTTCCAATCATCTAGGAAATTCGACCCGTTACAAGGAGATATCCCGACAGATGGCTACCTCACTTCAACGTGGGATATTGTACCGCTTCCGGACCTTCATGGTGCGGTTCTATCACGTCCCCATGGAGCAAGCAAAACTAGGGGTCGAAATAGACGATATCCCAATTTCAAAAGCAGAGGCCACTTTCCTGACCAGTGCCNGACAGATGGCTACCTCACTTCAACGTGGGATATTGTACCGCTTCCGGACCTTCATGGTGCGGTTCTATCACGTCCCCATGGAGCAAGCAAAACTAGGGGTCGAAATAGACGATATCCCAATTTCAAAAGCAGAGGCCACTTTCCTGACCAGTGCCCTCGACCGCTACGACGGAAAATTTGCAAGATTTCGGATGACCGCCAAAATCCACAAGACACCTTTCAAAATGCGCCCCATCGTCACCTGCTGCGGCACCTTCCTCAACGACTGGAGCCGCTGGCTCAACTATCAACTACAGTGATTGAAGCCTGCCGTCAAATCATATCTCCGCGACGGCCAAACTCTCCTTGACGACCTCAAGAGCCGACGATTCCCAACCAACACACGCCTCATGACTGCAGACGCTGTCGCGATGTATGACAACATCGACACCAACCACGCCGTCAAGGTCATCTCATGGTTCCTCGATGACCTCGACGCTATTGGCCTCCTACCACCGGGATACCCCGTCAAGGCAGTCAAATTTGCCATGCAAATCATCATGAAGAACAACATTTTTGAGTTCGGAATCCTCTGCTTTCTACAGCTTACCGGAACTGCAATGGGCACCTCGTCAGCCGTCATGTGGGCAACGATATACTACGGCTACCATGAGAATAACCGCGTCCTCGTTACTTACGAACCTCAGCTCCTCTATTTCAAGCAATACATTGACAACATCATTGCAATATGGCTTGTCGAGTCGACTCTTGAAACTTGGAACGCCTTTCAGAAAGACCTGAACGACTTTGGTATCTTACGCTGGGAAGTCGACGACCCCTCTACAGAGGTAAACTTCCTCGACATGACACTCACACTCGTCGACGGATACGTCAAGACCAAGACCTTCCAAAAGGCCATGAACTCATACCTTTACCTACCGCCTGCCTTGGCTCACCCCCCGGGGACGGCCAAAGGTACCATCTACGGGCTCGTCGGTCGCTACTACGCCCAAAATACCCACCGCCACAACTACGTCCACTTCGTTGCCCTTCTTTTCCGCCGCCTCCTTGAATGGGGATGGGACGCAACATACCTCAGGCCTCTTGCCCTTGAAGCCTGCTACCACGTGGAAGCCCGCAGCACAAATCCGCCGCAACCTGCCGCCGCCGCCCATTCCTCCAACAACGAGGACCAACTGTATATCCACCTGTAGTACCACCGCGACAACGTACCACGACAAAAAATCCGCTCTCTCTACGAGCAACACCTGAGCAATGCAGTGAAGTCGGAACTGGGAATTGAACGCCCAGTTGTCGCCTACTCACACCCGCCCAACCTTGGAGACCGACTCACACGGGCCAAATTCCATGGAACCCCAGGTCGCCAATCAGCATTTTACTTGGGGGAGCACAGGCAAGGATTGGATCCTTGACAGCTCCCCCAATTTTTGCACTCTTGAGTCACCGCCGCTCCGCGGCTCTGCTTTAGAGAGTCCAAAAAATTGCTTTCTATTATTTTTATTCTATTTCAAAGAAAACGCTTCTGCCCTATGCAGCAAGCTGCTACATACAAATTTTGGAAAGTTTTTGTACCTGAACGAAGGGAGTGTCTGCTGGAACGACACAGATCACACTCCTGCTTTCCTGTTTCTTGAATTTTAAACTTTCACCTCCGATGAACGACAGTTTGGAAATTGGCCTCGAATAGCATTTGCCGCTGACAATCCGACGCAGTTTTGGTCACACGGACCTGCCTGCTCACATCACGTGAGAATTTACGAGATCTGGGAGCATGATTTGCTCATTATTCATCAGAAGAAGTCACCACAAAACCGGCCTCGTCAGCCCGTTATGATATAATCAGCCCTAACTCTTTAGGAAAATTTACCTTCCAATTTATTTTACACTATCACAAACGGATGACGCAGCTGACGACCGGTCCCTTGGACAACATGATCCCGCTGATGTTGATGTGGCCGAGCTGGGCGAAGGGATCTTTGCCGGCATCACAGCTGCTCATGCTTGTTGTTGTTGCTGATTTTAAGGTACAAGTTACAAGGCGCAGACGCGGCTGGGTGTCGTCAGTGATCTGACCAGGAGAGGATGGGATGAGATGGGATGGGATGGGAGAGTTGGACGGCAAATGGAGGCGAATAGCTCTTTGGCCGTCGGTTGTGTCGTGTTGAACGAAGTGGTCTGCACGTGGTAATGTAATTGTTAGTGCGGTCGGTGGGAGGGAACGGCATGGCAGTTAGTCAGTGGTTTGTATTAGCGCTGCGCAACCAGCACCAGTGAGGGTGTGGGGCATGCGCGATGCAAGGCCAATGACAACAAAATAGATTCAACATGACAATGCAATGACGGCAAACAACGACCCTGATGCCTTGCGGGCAGATGGCGCGGATGATGGATGACACGCTGATACGTAGGTACTATCTACGATGATACTCCTCTCTTGTGAGTACTCTTTATGTTATCTGGTCCTGTAGGTAAATGCGAATGTACAGTAATCGCTAAAATATTTTGCCAATATCGAAACTTCGAAGAGTTCGCACGGCCAAAAATCTCTACTTATGTCTCTAAAAAATACCTATCGCACCAAGGGATCATTTTGTAGGTACCATACTGTACGATAGAGAGGTCCGTATCATCTATGTCTAGAATACGAAAATACGGAAGTTGTACTTGCTGGGAAAATGAAGTTTTCACTGTAATAAATATGTACTAAGTATAAACTTAAACAACTAGATTGGGGTTGATGCCCCCCACATAACGCTTCTTGTCAGAGATTATGCTCTGAATATTTTTTGACACACTTGCAGTGAACCCATAAACCTTCCAGATCTCAATGGCTCTTTGCCCTGGACTCCACAACAATTAACTAGGCCAGTCATAATCATCCAAACCTGATTCCGACGCCAATACTTTTGTTTCAACGCTTTGCTGGAGTTCCTCTGACAAAATGTAAACTTCTGCACTGCCTTCTGCCCGCTGATCCCAAAGTTGTACTCAGTCCAAAGCTCCATGAGGGTGCACGGATTGTTGATTAGCATTGATGGTGTCACCTCAATCACCTCGGGAGCTCAGTCTGCCCCCCACTGATGCAAAATATTCCGCATCATACGGCTGCCCCCCCCCCTCTGCCTGGCAAGAGACCCCTCAATTATCCCAGAAAAGGCAAACTATGAGCGCTTATCCAATCTTGTGGATGGCCACATTGACTCCCCCCCTCCTCGCCCTTTCCCCACCCCCTGCCCCTGCCGGTGCAGTTCCATCTCCGTCGAGCACAGGATCGATCATGAGGAGTCCCCCAATGCCACAATGGGTGTGGAGGACCGTTTCTGTATTGGTTGATCCTCGTCAAGGCCAACAAGTGCGGAATATTCTCACTCAGGCAAATAAATAGAAGTGGGAGGGTGAGTATACTGTAGAGCCGAGTATCGGCAGGAGCATATCAACGCTGTATGTTTGGCACCACGTGCTGAAACAACCAGGAAGTTGTGATAGTCGTAATGCCGTCCTCCACATCCACAGCGTACATGGCAGGGCCACCAACTACCGGCCACACATCTCAACAAGAAGAGTTGTGTGGGGGGCAGAAACCCCAATATCTAGTTGTTTAAGTTGATATGTAGTACATATTTAGTTTGATGAAAACTTCATTTTCTCAGTAGAACTTCCGAATTTTAGACAGATATTTTTGGCCTCCATACGATACGGACCACTCTATCTTATGGTACTACCTACAAAACCATCCCTTTGTAACACAAGAGGTATTTTTTTGGACGTGGAGATTTTTGGTCGTGTCGACGCTTCAAAGTTTTGTATCAGACTCTGTTGGAAGTATCTCGAAAATATAACAAGACTCAACTAAAGTACCTAAAGGAACTGGTAATTAGAAAAATGTAGACTATACGCATGGAATTTGTGGTGCACAACCTTAAGCTGGTACAGGAGTAGTCTACATTCTTTGTGGAGATTGATAACTGTGTGTGTGACCCTTCTCTAAAATAGTATCTGGCAAACATGACTTCAAATACGGATGACGTACTGCTTTGGAATTCATTCGGAAGCAGATACCGTTAACCCACTAGATCCTATTTAACATTTAGTACTCCCGCTATATAACCACGTGTGAAATCTTTCACATGAGCCGAGAAAGTAGCATCATGCGCTTTTGCGTGTGGAATGTGAAATGTGAAATGTGATTTTGACGCTCCGAGATTTCTGAGAATTTTGGAAAATCTCAGACGATTTCTTAAGAAATACGAGAATTGAACTTTCACATTCCAAATTTCACATTTCACATTTCACGTTTGACAGAATAGTCCCAGAAAGCATTCTTTTGCCGTTGTAGATTGTTCTTTCGTACCAGAAGTTGAATTTAAGTTTCATTTCTAGTTAGCGATATCATTTATCGCCCATCGTGTTATTGGAACAGGACACTCACCGTACATGGGCCGTACGCCCCTACCTACGTTTACTGTCCCAAGATACCGTACGCCAGCCGCTGCAGCAGCCTAAGCACTATCGGACATGCAGGCGCGCGTGTGCACGCCAGGACCTTTTCAGGATAGTAGTATCATAAAAATTAGACAAATTATTCTATATTGCTATGTTGCGAGGTGTCCAGATCTGACGTCTTTTCAATTGTCATGGTAGTATCACAACAAGGCCGCAACAGGGATGGTAGGCCTACTCCCACTCTTATGAGACGGGGCGACAGGGGTGTCGGAGGAATAAAACACTCCTCTTTAACTGTATGTTGTTGCGAGGTCATGTCAAGCGTAACCACTTACACTTTGTTGTCTACTGCCGCATAATCAGTCTCGATGTTGCCTCTTGGCATCACCCCGCTCAAGAAACCCAATGGACGGCAAGGGTCTCCTCTGGGAGGGACGAGTGCCACCAGCAAAGTCATCCTTGATCCGCTGGACCGTGTCAGCCTCACCGGCAACCAAATAGCTGGAAGGCGGGAACTCAGTTACGGTCTCACGACTGTACATCTCACACCTGATATTTCATAACCCTCCCTTACCTTCTTCTTGATTGCAGTACAACCGCACTTACTTGGTCTTCACAACCACAAAGGCATAGTACAAAGCCCCCAGTTCCTTCCCCTGTCAAGCCAACATCAGCCTGACCAAGGTCGCAATCCCCCTTTGATGGATCCGGGGGGCATTGCAATCCCCTTAAGTGGATCCTCAGAGCAAACATGATTGCCATGGCAGTGGAATCAGACAAGCCGCTATGGGTAACAACGCTAACAAATAGTCACTAATAGTCAAAAACCACAAAATTCCCTATAATCTTAATAGTAGTTTTTAGTGTCACTAGGGAGTGGGGAATCGGTCCGGGGGCCTTCGTAGCACTACCAGTTCCGTAGTTATGGAGATTTTCATTTTATTAGGGGAAGCTAGTGTTTTAGGCCATTTCTAGTGTAAAAAGGCTCTTGGCCGTTCCAGAACCTCATTTTTTTCGGCGAAACGCCACCGAACCATCAAATGGTTAGTACTTGAGCGGAGATAAATCTCACCATCATCGTCCGCACCTCTCAGCCTCTGATAATTGGCGTCGAATCAATTCAGAGACCAAGAGGAGGGAATTCCGATGGGAGCGAATTTGAAATTCAAATCGTTCATTTTCGACGATTCGAACGCCACCCCCCCGTCGTCGTTCCCGACGACACCTCCCCCCCTCCCCTCACTTTCAGATTCGCCATGATTTCCACCACACCGTAGCATGGCCCCTATCGACCATAGCCTCTTCGAAACAAGACCGCCCAAGACCCACAACCTACCAAAACGATCCTTGGGTGTCATAGAAGACACCCACCACTCCGAAACCAAGTTTTTGATCGTGCGCGGTGGTCGGATTAGTCAGTCGACCTCCTCGCGTCGATTTTTGATGGGGGGTGGTCGACGATGAGAACATATCGTCGGCGAAGCCCGGCAGAAGATCAAGGATACACCCCCCTGCGCTCATCCAAGGACCCCCCGTCCTCGTCGGATCACAAATCATCATCATCGCGTGAGCTGACGAGCCCTCCGAACGATTGGAGCCTGGAACTCTACCAGGCCCCCGGGACGAGGGCGCACCACCACCTCAGCACGCCAGAGAGAGCACCTCGGCGAGGTGGTTAGGTGCTGTCATGCTTGCGGGGGATCAGGCGTCGCAGGTGGCGGGGGGAGGGGGCATGATAGGGGGAGGACAGTTGCAGGGCGAAGAGGATGGCTTGTTGCATTAAGTCCCCGCTGACTACACTGTAGTCATGGGCGTGCCTCTTTAGGCACTGTTTGTTGGCGAAACCCTGCCACAAAGGGTGGAGATACTCTCCCGTGTGGGTCCACGGAAGTGCTGTCAAAAATTTGCGAATAACAAGAAGAGCTCAGGGCAAGGTGCGTGTATAGACGGAATTATTACGATGAATTATTAATTATCTGACGGACCCCACCATTCCTCTTCGTTCTCTCCATTCTCAGATTCAGTGATTGCCCGAGTAAGTTCAAATGATATTTTTACTTCAGCCGTCTCGGCCTTCTTCATTATCCAACGTTTGTGAGTAGATATCTCAATGCCGTTACTCATAAAGATCGATCTCACCTTATCCAACTCATCCTCTTGTCCCTCCTCTGAAATAGCCAACCACTCAGACTGATCAGCCTTTACAAATTCATACAACAAGTCACACTTCTTCGACTTTTCCAATTGCTTCGCGCGACGTTGGGTACTGATGGTATTTTTTGCCTTCCCATCAGAAATATCCGCAACCGTCTTCAGAAAAAGGCCAAGGTTTGTTTTCCAAGTGTCCTCTGCCGTTGCCTTTTTCATTAAATTACTCTTTGTAAAATTTTTGCTATGCTTTTTGTATTCCTTCCAAAAAGCAGGGATGATAAGTTTGAGCTCGCTTTGGAGCATGTTTGCAGGCATTTGTTTCCATCCTTCTTTGGTAAGAAGCCTTGATACCTTAGCAAGGTACTCTTGTTGCTCTCTCGTATTCCAATTTGCATCGTGCTTCGTTTTCCATTGTTTTGCTTCCTCATGATGTTGTGCTAATGTCATTATTGTGCGTCGCTCACTTTTCAGATTCTTCTGTTGCTTTTCTTTTGCAAGTGCCATCATTTTATCTTCGAAGATCGCATTTTCGGATTTCATTCCCTTCTCGCACACTGAGCGAATAGAGGTCTCCTTCCTAAACTCCTCTGGAATGCGCTCCACAATTCGAGCGTCAGAGTATTGCTCCATCAAAACGACAGTTTGGACACCAGCCTCATGGCAAGTATATTTTCTATCTGCGTGTTTCACAGAAGCTTTCCTCTCTTTTTTGTCCTCTTCCTCATCTCTTTCTTCTTGTTCATACACCATCCTCCGTCGAGCTTGTCTCTGTCGATAAACCGTTCCCATCATATATCTCAATTGAGAAGTATTCCTCAGAAACGAGCGCTGTCCATCCCATGAGTCTCTCTGGAATCCATGTGCGGCTTCGATTATTCTTGTTGCAGACATGGTGTGAGCAAAAGAGCACCACAATAGATTGAAAGTTTCTGGGTGTACTTTGGCAAAGTCCATCAAACGAGTTGATGATTCAATAGGCCGAGGAGTTCCTCTCTCGTGAGTAATCATTTTGAGCTCGTTGCGGCATTTGCATTGCATGAACCCAAACTGTCTCATGAAATGCATACAATCCTCTTCCGTGCCTTTCAGCTTCTCATGCAACTTTCTTTCAAAGTCTGCCATCTGATCTTCCTCGAGGAAGCTCCAATTAAGGCTTGAATCAATCAAGTCGGTATTGTCATTATCATATTCAAAAACAGTTTCCAGATCTAACCCGCCATTTTTTCNAATTAAGGCTTGAATCAATCAAGTCGGTATTGTCATTATCATATTCAAAAACAGTTTCCAGATCTAACCCGCCATTTTTTCAAGACTGCAAAATCGCTCTCAATGCCCCAGATCCATATTGCGGATGTGTAATCAGAAGAAAAACTATAGGTGGAGTAAACATATCCTCTTGCATCTTTGCCACTTTGTCATATGCCGCTTTAATTCCTGCTTCAATCTGCTCCTCTTTCATTTTTATTATACTCAGAATTCGTTTGCGCTCACTGTCATCATCGGTCGAATAAGCCATGGCTTCAAATGACCGCAAGAGTTTGTAGCTCTCTGGGAATCTTGACTCGGGATTTTTAACAGCTCCACACCAATATGGGATGGCTTGATCCAACAAAGAAAAGGGCAGTTCTAAAGTTCTGAGACCTGGCCTATTCGTCATCTCACCAGGCATAGCATGCCATGCATGTTGGGCTTCAAAAAAACTCCCCGCCTCGCATTCCAACGCCACATTCACCGGGAGATCCTTCATCATTATCATTGTCACCAACTCTTCAAGTCGTCCAGTCTTCCAGTCATTATAAAATGATGCCATTTCTTTGAAGAACAACACCCAGAAGCAATCTCCGTTGTCGTTGACGATATAAAGGCCCTCCAATATATTCCTGCATGCCTTGCAATTTGAACCCCATCGTGTGTTGATCTCTCTCATTGGTTTGGGCATCCAACAATTTGCATGGTCTCCCAGAATCTCTTTGGCTTTATTCATGTATGTCGTTGGGTCTCAGATATACATGTCCCAATTTGCTTGAATAATCTGACACAACAAAACACGCAACAATTTACGACGCAACAATCAATTTGGATGACGACACAACAATCAATTGGATGGGAGTAAGTGAGTTGAAGTAACTTACCTGACGATGATGTATTTGTTCATGACACCCTTTCTCCGTCTTACCACATGCTGTCTCACTCATCCATTTTACAGATAGTTGGTGACGATGGAACCCATCTCCGATTGCAAAACCACGGAGTTTGACTCCATGAGCCATGGTCATGTTCTCGTGACCATGTTCGATTGTAAGTCTAGAATCTTTTTGTGCTGTACTACAGTTGTCAATACTGAATACTAATAATGACGACATTTCTTTTGGAGGAACCACCTCCCCGATTGAATTTACGTAGTGCAAAGAATTGGCATTACTGTCGCAACCAACGGGACTTGAAGCGGTGGTGACGTAAAAGTTAGGGTCGATATGCCACTCATTAGTGGGATGATGATAGTCATTGTCACTAGTGACTATCATACAGACCTCTCTTTTGTCGGCCTTGCCATGACAGGTCCCGTCGCCACCTCCTCCGAAGTAAACTCGATTTCCCCTCGGAGACAGCTTTTCGGCAAATATTTTGATTGACTCACTTACTTCTCGTTTATCAAAGATATCCAGCCGATGGATATGGTTTCTAATCGTGGCCATACTTGGTAATTCGTGTTCTTCAGCGGCCCTCCCATTCAATAGAACAAAAAATTCGTTGAAAAGTCGGAGGAAAGCGGCCCATCCTATATTTGGATGAGAGTATAGTATGTGGCGAATAATGGCTGCGGCCTCTGAGGTAAGTTCTCCATTTCTCATTATTTCAACTGGCAAATTATCTCCGTTGTTAATCCTTTCGATAATTCTCGCAAATTCAAGCAGGCTCTTATCTTCTCTCACATGGACGTGCAAAAAGGGGAGTGAGTTATTTATCCATTGTTTTACTTTCCCGAAATTACCTCGTTTTTTTTCATGTCTGACTTCGATATTTGTTCCATCTTCTCGTATTCAACGATTGAATACGGAAAACCACCGTGTCTTTGAATCTCTCTGTTCGCAGATTCACGAGTTCTTCCTTTGTCGATGGCAAGAAATGCTACCTCACGTCGACCAACTTCTTTTTGTTCGCCTGCGGCCCATAAACGCTTCAACACTCCAAAGTTGAAGAGACTGAGGACGCTATTGTCTTCGTCCATGTCTTCGGGTTCGGGAGATTCGGGCGAGGATACGGGAGCGTAGGTGAGCCTCTTTCGTTTGTTTTGTCGAGGCACAATCTCGATGTCACATTCTGCGTCGACTGACACTGCTAAATTTCTCCTGCTTCTTCTCATTGCAATGATTTTGAGCATGTCAGCTGGTAGAATGTACATTCTCACCAGCATTTCGATAATCTCGTTTTTGACAAGATCCAAAATAGTAGGAGTGAGTTTGAGCGGATCTATTTTTCGTTCAATTGGCGCATCCCATACACTCCAGAAATGGACCGCAATGTACGGCAAATGTAGGCGCTGGAACTGGTTAGAGGACTCGCCTCCTTCTATCCAAGCACGCCAATTGTTCTTTCGAAACTCAGCAATGACGGGATAGTATTGTGCCAGCGTTTTGTGAGTGCCAATGACAAACTTTGCTATTTCACGTTGAACTTTCACTGAAATCTCTTTGTTTTTGTCACACACTCTTCCCAAACGAACGAATCTACTTGCCTGATCAATGGCGGCAATAGACGGCTCATCAATATCGTCATGTGTGACTTTCCTCCCGTTGTCTACGTAATGTAAGTTGAGCAGGTTGTCACACTGATCCGTGAGATTGATCGCCTTGTGGAATGGCTCTGGGTTCGCCTGCCATGTACCATCTGCTTTTTGTTTTCCTCCATCCTCTATACACTTAATGAAACCATTTGCTTCTCCTTTGGTTATTCCAATGCTCTCGGCGTAGTGGTTAATATCAAAAAACCACTTCGAAGGGCGTAGGCGTTGAGTGGATTCGAGGATGCCGTGTAGGGTTGGCATTGCTGGGATGGCGAGTAGCAGCAGACGCAGCGTATTGGCCACCCGGCTGAAAAAGGACGTTCAGGAGTAGCAGTAGAAGGGGTCTACAAGTTAGATCATCCGAAACAGCGGACTACGGGCTTAGATTGATTTGTTTGGTGACAGGGGTTTTGGAGAGGAAAAATGCCTTCAAAAGCATGTAATTCACATGATAATCAAATTTTAAAATTCGAAATTACAATGCCATTGAAATCAATGAAAACGAATAACTTGCAGGGCAGGAGGGAATGCCCAAACGTGACGACTACATTCTCCACTCAATTTGGAGTTGGATGGTCATGTTTGGGCATTCGATTGGTGGTTTAGAAATGAGGGGGCCTGGGTCAAAGTCAGGCCATTGAAATTTCAAAAACTGACTCAAACTCAGTGAAAAATGACCCGACTGAGAAATCAAAGAGTACTGTGAGGCCCTCAAGGAGTCGGACAAAGGGATGGTAATGACAAACTAAAGATTTACTTTATTCATTACTTGTTTGACTACTCTAAATAATTTAGCAATTTTTTTATTTTAGTTAGAGAGCTTGTTACCGTTGTTACCCATAGCTGCTATTTGGATTGCTGCCAACCTTTCCTCTCTCTCTCTCTTTATCTCATCATTCATAGGAACATGGACACAGAGTAGAAGAAGAGGGGCGTGACAAATGCGAACACTGCAGAAAAAGGTAAGAATCGTTCTATCTGTTTGCCTTTTTGAGCCAATT
>JALLOY010014659.1:0-10102 GCA_036939835.1 Thalassiosira delicatula
GTGGAAATCGAGCCAGATTTGAGGCAAATACCAGGTATCGGCCCTCCGATAACCCTGTCAAACCCCGTGGGAACCCTCCACCTTGCAGACTTATTGCCAAAATCAGCAAACACTCGGACCTTGCTGGGAGTACTTTACACCGCCGATGACTGTGTGCCTCTGATAGTGGCTGTAAAATAAGTCCATGGAATAGGTAAGTATGGTAGGTAGGTAGAATTATTTACCTAATGGAGGGACTTGTGTTTTGTTCTACCTATTCCTACAAGGGTCTTCATATACATTTCCAACAGGAGAGGGGTACTAGGCGCTAATCACGTTTATGCCGTACAATACCGTATCGTAACACAATCACAGCACAGGTAAATAAAAACATACTCAAACCTTTTAATGCACAAAGCAATATGATGTGGTCACCAACTCTGCCCAAGGACAAGCCAGCAACTCACCCAGCCGTTGCAACATTCGCTCTAGTAACCATCGGGACTTCTTTGTTATTGTTGTCTAACCATAGCAATGTTTGGGGTCATCCACCGCACAATGAAGCGCGCAGCGTCCAACGCCTCCTCCTCGATCCGAAGACCATCCGACCTAGACCCGTCATGGGTAACCTTAGACAGGAAGTCACCATGTGCAATCCCGTCAGCGATGCAGACAAGGACTCATTGACCGCTGAAATTGCCAGCTACGAAGGGACTGAAAAGTTCAAAAACAAGGTCAATGAGGCGAGGAACGGCAATTTATCCATAAACCACAAGAACATCCACGCCTACCTCGTGGAGAAGGTGCTGCAGCCGGGCTGGTTGGTGCTTGAACTGAGATGTGCCGCGGGGGCCATGCTCCAGGCGGTGCGCGCGGAGTACAAATCCTCCTCCACCCCCCATGGGGACTTCGTGGGGGTGGAGCTTGTCACTGGCTGGGTGAAGTTTGCCATCGAGTACTTTGACGGCAGTGACATTTCCATCTTTGAGGGAGACATCACCATCTTCTCCCTCCCCCCGTCACACGCTTCAAAGACATTCGACTTTGTCATGCTCAACGACGTGGCGGAACACATCCAGAAGGATCGGTACGGATGCCTCTTTGCAAAGCTGAGGGATATCACCCTTGAGGGGAGCGTGGTGTATATGTACACACCCTTGCCGAGGCATCAGTTGACTGACATCAAGCAGTATTTTGAGAACGTGTTGACGCATCACTATTTGATCACAGGGATGGCGTACATTAAGTTTGAGCTGTTGTCATTGGAGTCAGATGGGCCCTATTACCATGCCGTATTTCGGAGGGTGGAGGAGCAGAATGTGTTCGAGCTACAATGAGAAACCGAGGTGTGGTAGGTGGTCCCACCCATTCAAAAAAAATAAAAAATAGGTACCTACGTAAAGTACCTTATTCTACGCTACCTGAAAATCCAGGTCGCCAGCCAGCCACGACGTCAACAGATCGCTGTTTTCCATAAAATAAAAAATAGGTACCTACGTAAAGTACCTTATTCTAAGCTACCTGAAAATCCCGGTCGCCAGCCAGCCACGACGTCAACAGATCGCTGATTTCCATCCCCACCTCCATAAAATCCAAACGCAGCATCCCCGCCCTCGTCAACATCCCCCCTTAATGATGGCAAGGGAACTCATTGTTCCGCCAACATTAGCGCATGGGGGGGAACGTTCCGTATGCGCCAACGTTGGCGGATTTGGTGGGTAGGCCCCCCTGCCGTGCACCACACCACCGTTCCATCACTTTTCCGCCGCATCGACAACCGACATTCCCCAAATTTGGCCAGTCCGCAGCTACTATTATCGTCAATTCTTACCGTCGCAACCTCCGAGCGTTGGCGGACCTTGCGGGACATCCCTTGCTCCTTCTCCATCAGTCGTGCACCGCTACACATGCTCCGATCGCACGAAACCAAGGTTTCCGGCCGCCAGATCCATCGAGTTCCGCTCGTCGTCAAATAGTGACGATACGGCAATAATCTCGAAACTCCCACGCCAATAAATAAACTACGACCACCACGAACGCTCCCCAAGAAGTAAATCCTTCGCCTGATCTTTCTATCGGGCTGTTGCGCGAAGCTGAACTGTGCATTTCGAGCATCCGTGCGTGGTTCGGGTTCCGTATCGTCAAATAATGCATCAAGTATCGACGAGACAGCAATAATCTCCGAACTCCCGGCCAACAAGCGCTCCCGAGAAGTAAAATCTTCGCTCGGGCTGTCTGTCGAAGAGGAACTGTGCATTTTCCGCATCCTCGGTCGGTTCCACATCCGCAAATAAAGCTGAATTCTGGCTGCTTGCTTTTCATGCTGCCATCATCCAATTTCATTCAAAAAGGCACTCCATCATTGCCAACTCATGATCAAATACTCCTTCCATCATGGCCAACTCTCCAATTACATATTCAACAATCAACGGAATACAACAATAAACCATGGATGCCAATCATGCTGCAGCAGAGCACTGTGATGTCCCTCTGCTTGGCAAGGATGGAGACAGAGACAGTTCTGTGAAAAACAAGACAGCCAAGAGAACATACAATACTTCTGGTCTGAAACGAAGGAAGAGAAAACTGGGCAGGCACCGGAAGGGCAAGCAGAAGAGAACCTCCTTTGATTTCACGGCCAGCAGGGAAGCCATTGGCAAACCCAATGCAAATGCCCAAGAGATTGCTGCTGCTCTCAATTCCCAAGATGCCCCCCCCCCCCCTGATGCCCCCCCCCATCATGAACCCCAGGAGCCCATCCAAGAAAGCCGTGAAGCGAGAGAGGAATAAGCTCCGGAAAGCCCTGAACAATCTCCAGTGGTGCTATGACAGACGGGGTAGGAGGCTGAGCAAATTGAAGGTGGAGAATAAGGGATTACTCTCTGACCTCAAACAGGAGAGGATTGACTCGTCTGAGTTCACTTCTGCCATCCTCTTGGAAGCAGACAAAGTTTACTGTGATGCCTTCCAAGTAATGGAGGCAGCCATCGAAAAGGAAAGGCAAGTATGATTGTGCCATTCACTTTTTACTTTCTTATGTTGTGCTAAAGTTTACCCTTTACATTATCATTTCAGGTTGGCAGAGGAGAGCATCGTGACGGAGATTCAGAAGGGGAAAGCCTCTGTTCACGAAGAGAGGCAGATTGCCTCGAAAAAGAGCAAGAGGCAAATCGACAAACAGAAGAGAGAACTCAAGAGCCTGTCTGAATTGCACAAGAAGGAATTGCAAGAAGTAAAGGACAGCTTCAAGAAGGAGCAGACTGCGTCGAAGAAGAAGCTCGAGAAGGTACTCCGTCAACTGGAGAAGGAGAGATCGATGTGGCTGGCAAACAGAGACGAGCTCTACAAGAAGGTGGATACTTCGTCAACCAAAGTCTCTGCAGCAAAGAGCAGAGCACGTGCTCTTGTTCAAACGGAGATAGACAAGTACCTCAAGAAGGAGAAACATCTCAAGGAACAGATTGACGAGCTTCAATCCTTCAACATTGAACTTATCGATCAGCGAGTGGAGAACAAACGCAAGCGTCGTGAAGCTGATCGGCATTTGAAACACTTCAAGGGTCTAGCCAAGACTCGTCGTCAAAGGAATATTGAATTGACATCACGAACCACAGAACTCAAGACAGAAGTTGCTTCTCTAAACAAGATAGTTGAAGCACAGGAGGACGTTGTACTGAAGTACGAGTCCATCCTGAAGGGTGGTTCTAAAAAAGAACCGAAGAAAATGAAGAAGCGACGCCTTCCTGGAAAGGCAGGGGGGTCGAGTCAATGGGAGAGTTGGGTCGTTATGCTCATCTGTGAGCTCCTGGTGGTGGGTGTTCCACCTCCTGCTATCCCCGGCACTATCATCACTGTCTACGAGACGTTATATGGAGTAGAGCCTGACGAGATTCCATCAGTCTCGTTCATACGCCGATGTAGAACAGTGGTTCAAGTGGTTGGAGAAACCATTGCCGCCTGGAGACTCGCCGATGCAAAGGAATGGCGGCAAATTTTCACAGACGCAACTTCCCGTCGCCAGTGTGCATTTCAGGCACTCATTGTTGGACTGATGGATGACACAGGCAAACTTGATCCGGTGATCGTGTCCTCATGTATTTTTCTTGAGGACGAAACATCACAGACTACATTTGATAGTATAGTTGATAAGGTTCGTAATTGTTTGGTCAACATCACATGTTTTGCATCATTACTAATACCTACAATTACTCAACCTCGTTGCTCGTTGCTGCTCTGCTTTCTGGTCCTTGTTTCACAGCTGGAATCACTCAAGGCCAGAATTGAAAGGTTGAGGGAACACGTCGCAACCAAGCACCCCGACAGACCGGACCTTCTCCAATCAATTCCTCAGCCTGACGGGATTGATCTCAGTTTGAAACTTGAGAAGTCAATTTGGTCAACTGATACCTGTCACGGTGCAAGAAAGGTACGACGAGTGGCCAGGGACAAGTTCGGCGATGACGTCTTAGAGCAAGACTGCCACAATCACCTTCGGAATGTTTGGATCGGTGCAATCGAGAAGGAGATATCTACCTACTTGACGAAAATACTACGCCAGACATTGGATGATGTCGAACCGTCGCTTCGGGTGAAGACGCTGTATAGCGCATTTGCAAGAGCATACGACAAGTGTTTCTCTCTCTCCGCGAACTACCCAAAGGGGTTTGGAGAATTATTTGTCCAATGGATGCGGGAGAATCACCCAGATTACGTTTTATTCCATGTCGAGCGCGTACGTGGTGCGAGACAGGACCTTATCTTGGAGGCATCCCTTGCAATCTATATGAACAACGATCCAAATGTTGACTTCTTGGACTATTGCTTACGGATGCCTGGTAAGAGACAGGATAACATTTTGTTGCGCAACCTTTTTGTCTTAATGGCATCGCCCGAAATGATTGCTCAATCCCGTTTCCTATGCATCACCTACTTCTCTATCGGTATTCCCATACGGTGGCTCGCGGGTAAAACACACGAGTTGAAAGATTACCCGGTGGGATTACCGCCAGAGAAGCAATGGTGTGCTAGGTCCATGGGCCGGGTGTTGGACACATTGTACGCGGCCGTCAAAGAGATTATCAAGTCTCCCTCATTATATCTATGTGAAGATTATATGATGAATATTTTTTCAGAGTTCGCTCTTGAGCTGCCACCTTTTGCAGAGTATCTGCGTCATACCTTCGTTGATAGGAGAATTATGTTGAAAAATACGCTCACTGGGCTGCGAGTCGCTCATCTTTCCCTAGCGAGGAAAGAGCTGTTCAGGCCAAGGAAGAAGACAAACATGCAGTCAACTGCACGCATGCTTGATTTGGTCAAGGTTAGCATGAAAACCTTGAGGGCCGAATTCGAAGACAGGAAAAAAGCAACGTATTACAACCTCTCCATTTCTGGTGATCGCCGTTCCTGGAAGGGTAGCAAGAAGGAGGACAGGATCAGGACGCGTGGATGTCATGCAACGAATGACATTGCCGAGAGCACACTCGGTGGCCTAACACGAGGTGTACAGTTGGGCAGCAACGTGAGTATGTCACGTGCAGGTGCCCAGAGTGACGCCAAGAGGAGGAAAGATTATTATCGTCCTATCGGTGCATCAAAGGGAAAGAACAAAGATGCCAAAGATGAAAAAGGTGAGTTGGTAATCTGTTTCTTTCAGTGTACTATTCAAATATTGTACTAATCTTTCGTAGGCTTCATGCATCGTTTCTGTTCTGAGATGCAATATTGTTTTATCGACATAGGTATCGCGGATGCATCAGAGCAAGACACCGTGAACACGGAGGCTCTAAATGCGCAACGGCGTGCTAAGCGAGAAATGGAAAAGCTAATGGAAGAGAAAGGGTTGAAGAAGGCCCAGCTAAAATTAGTATATGCTATTTATTGCTATCAAATGTTTAACTCAGATGCGTGCGTAAAGGGAGACCCAAAGTTGGTAACGAAAGCAATGAGAGAGCTACCCTCGGATGCTGCGCGCTATCGGTTCTTACGCAATAATATTGAGGCAAGAGTGATTGGATTTGGTGGCGAGTTTGAGCGCTTCAGGATAACTTGGTCGCATCAGGGTAAGAAGAGAAGCGTCAAGGAATTGAGTGACCATTTGCGGAAGATTATTCGCGAGGAGAAAAAAATGGATATTCCCGACAAACCACCAGCGTCGTTGCCAGAGAGGAGGGCACTGCCAATTCTTGGAGATAGATTGACAGCGAAGGTGATGGACATAGATGCAAAATATTTTCATAAGGAGTCAAGGTTCCGGGAGGACGCAGAGAAGTTGAGAAAGGAGAGAGAGTCGAGAGGAGAGGGGAGTATGTACTCACAGCTGCAGCCATGGATGAGACCAAGCTTAGAGAGTTTGGTAGATAAAAGAATTGATGTGCTGAGTACTTTCTTTGTCAAGGTTGGTGGCGTCGATGAACCTCAGCTGAGATGGTGTCAGGGTAGGGTTGAATCAGTGGTTCAAAATGTAAAGCAGCCTTTTGTTGTTGTGGAATGGGATGGTATGCAGAACAAAGACAAGGAGGGCTCATGGAGAATGGATGTTAGGTTGGAGGAGTGTGAATCATATGATACATCTGATTATGGCACTGACAGTTCTGACGATGAGATTAGCAGTGAAGATGACAATGAGAGTGAAAACGAATGTAGCGACGGAGAGATTAGTGATATTGGCGACGAATATTCAGTGTGTAGTGACGAGTAAACGTGGAATAAGCATCATTTTGTGACAAATAGCATGCTACAAAACCTTACAAAGGGTAAAACATAGTCTCAAACAGAATAGTCAATTAAAACTATGCAAATAGGGGTGTAAAATAGGTGATTTATATGCGATAATGAGAATTACCTAGTAAAATACCATCAACAAAACCAAGCACGTGTCCCAAATACGAAATTTCAGACTTTAGGCCTCAAAAAAGTCATGATGAACTTAATTTTTTTTTATGAATTTTTTTTACAATATATTGTGAGGTAGTCGAAGGGGTATGTGAAGTTTGGTGAGATAATATTGGGCTTGAAAAAATCACGTCCGGGTGGTGGGACTACCTAGTTGTGTGGCCTTGGCTCGCCTCAGTCGTTTGGCTGCGCCTCGCAGTATATTGCCCCAGTGTGCCTAGTAGTTGGCGGCCATAGCCGCGAGGCGGGGGCAACGGTCTCGGTGTTGCCCAGTTGCCTCTGAGCGGCATCTAAAAAAACACATCAATCAAATGGCAAGCGAGGGGTGTTACTTTCGGCGGTGGGTGGCCTTGGTCGCTCGGCTGCGCCTTGCAGTATGTTGCCCCAGCGTGCCTAGCAGTTGGCGGTTGTAACCGGGCCGTGTCCGTGTCGGTGCTGGTGGCATCAGTCGCTCAATGCCTGGCAGAATTGATGTGTGCGGCCGGCGTCATTGTTAGTGGGGAGGAGGGTGTGTGATGGTTGGGAATGTACTCTAATGATATGTACATAACAGTACGTGCATCGTGCATGTTAATTTAAGGATATCATGTAGACTTAAAGGACATATTCTAAAACTCTGTTGGAGTGAAGTTTACATTTCATTGGTGTCAAGTTTTGAATGATATTCATAAGGTTAACCTTTTGCTTGGGCCTTTTGTACCTGTTTAGAAATATGTACAAAATCTGTACATGTGCAAATTATGTACATTTTTAGAGTAGCCCGCTTGTTCCCCCAGGTCTTCAGTCCCTGTTTGAGGCTGAGTTGGGTCATGATGATCCCCATGGCGTCCACCTCGTCTTTTTGGACAATAAGCGGGTCTTCCCCGTTGCTGTATACCCTCCGTACGAGTTTGTCCACAGTGTCTCCAGGGACTACCTTTGACGACACTGTCCCATGGGGGATTGGAGTGTACTCTTCTTCGTCCTTGCTCTCGGATTCATCCTCCGTTTCTGAGCACGAGTCTTCCTCCGCCCCAGCCGTCTTACAGCTGGGCGGCTCCTTGTCTGCCCACCTGACCCTGGAAGAGCCCCTGGCCTGCTCCAGGTTTATCCTCCCAGGTACCTTCACTTGGCGTCCCCTTCTGCTCCGAGACACAACGGGTACACCAACACATCCGGCTCCTCTCTGCTTTCTCCCTCGTTGGAGGATGGATCGTTCCCCACTCCTCCGTCCTTGTTGGGGTCCTTCCCTGCTCCTCCCTCCTACACGGGGTCCTCTCCTATCAGATCCTCCTCCCAATTTTCCATGTCGTCGGATGCGTACGCCTCATTGTTTCCCTTGTTCTAGACGTACGTTTTGTCCTCATCGTTGTTATCCACGGCGCCGTCCTCCATGTCGCCATCCAACCCATATTCCATTTCTGGTTCCTCGTACTCTCCTTCCTTGGCGGGGACCACGTTCAAGTTCACTACAACTCCTTGATTGTTCCCTCACTGTTTGGCCTCTCCGTTGTCTCCCGTGTCTCCTGCAGGGTGCCCCCTTGCAATCGCTCCCTCAATGGGTCCAAAGTTTGCGTTTTCTGCCGCGGCCCGGACCCTGTCTTTGTCTGTCTCCATTCTTGGCTCATTGTCCGCTGATATGGTAGCCGGTAGATGGCTTTCCAACACCACTCCCGGCATTTCTACTGGGATGTCTGGGAATGGGGCGTCTGGCTCTGGCACGTTGTCCTGGACGAGTGTCCTCTTCATCCTCGAGACTACAGTCGAACTCTATGTTACTACGGTTGGCGAATTTCAGCCGACCGTCCTGTTTGTCCTTCCGTCCCTTGGCCTCTATCTTTCTGATGATCGAATCCGGTATGGGGTACTCCTCAAATTGCTTCCTCTTGATTACTCGCCAGGTCTCTAGGTCCAGGAACTTATATGTCCCCTACCTGTTCCCCGTGGGTCCCAGGCACATTGTTTCTTGCCCCCTGAGCTTCTGGGTGTTCAGGTCCATTGTTGCCTTGTCATAAGCTATGCAATAGCTTCCAAATGTCCCTCTGCGGTGCAGCTTGGCAGAGAGTTACCATTGTAGGGCTATCTCCCTTGGCAACAGGTCCCCCGCCACTCCTGACTTCGACTTCCACGCGTTCATCCACGTGACCGCGTGCAGCAGAAGCCCCTTGATCCCCTCGTTGGGTAGGATCTTTGGCAGAGATGCGGCCTTCAGGCATCAGAAACGCTCTTTTCCGTGTCAAATCTTCCGCTCAATCTCCGGAACGTGTTTGTTCTTTGCTGTGGTGTTGATTTCTGTCTCGTCGGTGAGAAGAGTCTTCACTTTTTCAAACTCCCCGTCCATCAGTGCTAATCTAGGTTTAATACCAGCACGCCTGTACACTCTAATAACTTGTTTAATAGCGTTAGCCAGTTCTCCATCAGTTCTAGAGGGTACATATTGTACCGTGACAAAGTTCAGACCGCGCAAAAGCGTGATCATGAACGGTAGTCCAGACACAAACATGACGTCCGCCGCCAGCGTCACCGTGCGATAATGCTCGCTTACGCTGACGGGGACTGAGAGGATCCCCACGTCCACAGGCTTCCCTTTTCTTCTCACGCATTTTCCTTGGAGGCAAGGAAGGGATGGACCGAAGGTTTTTTGTGCGTTATTGATGTCAGTGACAGTCGTATTGCAGTTTTGAAAAGATCGGAAGAGNTTTCGACTCACCTTCTGCTTGAACTCGGCTTCGCTTGGGTGCCCGACATTGGCTTGTAGCTTCCTTGCTTCGATTGCTTGTTCAACTTCGCGGCGCGTCCAGCCCTCATAGTTCTTCCTCACAGTTTGGACCAGTATCACTGCCGCGTCCTCGCCGTGGTCGTCAAGGTCAATGTACGGGAATCCCGTGTTGGGGCATCGGCGAAAAATGATTTCCCCTTTGGGGGTCTTGGCGATGAATGACCCTCCTTCCCTCTTGCTATCGTACTTGACATGGTACTTGGCTTCCATCAATCTTAGCAAGATCACGTTCGCGATCCCCATCGTGTCCAGCCAGAAGATGAAAGAACCAAGACGACCCTTCTTCGTGGTCCTGCTCGTCCCAGCGTTTATGTGAAGATTCGGCGCCTTCGTGACCTCGTACACTCCCTTGAGGTAGGCGGAGTTACACATTTGGTCGTCTGTGGTGCAAGTGTCTAGGTAAAGGTAGCTCTTGTTTGGCCCCGACCACTTGCCTTTTCCTTTTGCTTGATGCAAGGAGCCCCCTTCTAG
>JALLOY010014730.1:0-11931 GCA_036939835.1 Thalassiosira delicatula
TCGCAGGTGCCGAACCGATCCATCGCGCACCTCTTCCCCCTCGACGACAACTACGTCCCCCACCCCACCGACCCGACCCTCCGCTGTCCCAAGCCCCTCGCCTCCCTCTGCATCGACGCCGTGTGTCGGACCCTCCCGAACCTCGACGGCGAACTTCCGCCTCACCTCCCGCAGGAGGTGGTGGATCGCATCGCGGCGAACCTCACGAGGAGGGCGGCGCTCAACAGCACGACGCTCCGGGCGCTGTGGAGGTGCGAATTGGGAGAGTTGAGTCTGGCGAATTGCAGGGGGGTGTCGGACGAGTGGCTCAGGCCGTCGATGGTCGGCGATAATGACGACGACGAGGAGGAGGAGGAGAGGCAGGAGGAGGAGAGGCAGGAGGAAGAGCGGCGTCCGAGATCGGCGTCGAGCGCTTCCGTTGCGACCGCCCAAGGACACAATTACTAAGGCGACGGACGTTGGAGCCCGCCACACTCCTCGCCCTCGCATCATCCCGCCCGATTCGTGCGAGTTACCGCGAATTCCGCATCGACGAAGATGGATCTGGACGACGATGACGACGACGATTGCGACGACTCGCACGGGTCGCGTTCCACGTCCAGCTTCGCGACCGCGTCGTCCACCCACCACCGCGTCGCCGAAGGAAAGGGAGAGGAGGAGGAAGGGACGACGCCGCCGTATCGTCCGCACCCTCCTCCCGGGTTCCTCTCGCTCGAGGGGTCGCCCCGCGACGGCCCCTACGACGCCATGAGCTACAACGAAGACGAAGACAAGCACAAGTACGAGTACGAGTACAAGCATGAGTACGAGCACAAAGACCAGCCCGTTGTGCCCTCCGCTCAGCTGCACAGCCTCGACCTCCGGGGATCCCAGCGCCTCACGGACCGCGGACTCCTCCGCCTCGGACACGCCCGTCCCCTCGCCTCGCTCGAATCGGTGCGCCTCGACGGATGTCACGGCATTGTCGGGAGGGGACTCCTGGCGTTCTCCCACTTGGCGATACTGCGGACGCTGAGCCTGGCGAACTGCAGGAGGCTCACGGACGAGGCCGTGGTTAACGTGGGACACCTGGGCGGGAGTCTGGCGTGTCTTAATCTTGGAGGGTGTCGGTGCCTGACGGATAGGAGTTTGGAGGCAGTGGGAAACTTGACCGGGTTGAGGAAGCTGGATTTGTCACAGGTGGGTTTGTTTGGAGCTCGTGTGCATGTAGAGGAACCTTTGTTCAATATCCATTTGTCAATAGTCGACGCCTTGCGTGCGAGAGCGCATTTTTCCAATTCGGGCTTCTCATCTCCTCGCCTTTTCCTTCCCGCCGCCGCAAAAAAGTGCGACCTCATCACCGACGACGGACTCGCCAACCTCCACAGTCTCGAGCTCCTTGACGAGCTCTCCATTGGGTGGTGTCGACGGATCTCCGACGACGGCCTCGAGCTCCTCGCCGCGCAGCCGAACCGATCCGCATCCCTCGTCACGCTGCGCCTCGTGCGCTGCTCCATCACCGACCGCGGCGTCCTGAACGCCCTCGCCCTCCTCAAGAACCTGGAGGAGCTCGATCTCAACGGCTGCGTCCGCGTCACGGGCGCGGCCCTGGGGGAGGCGCTGGGGAGGCTCCCCCGCGTCGCGTCGCTCGACGCATCGTACTGCCCGGGGGTGCTCCGCGGCCCTTCCTGGCAGGGCAGGATCGACGGCCTCAGGAGCCTCGAGCTGTGCTACTCCGGCGTGAGGGACTCCCAAAAGGAGGTGTCCCACTCCTGAGAGGATAGCCTCACGACGCAGACCATTCTCGAGTGAGTCAACTATTATGATGCACGTACTAGGATTTAATTTTTAATAGGAGTAATATACTTATTGAGACGACACAAATAATAATAGTCATCCCACAAATGCACTCGGATAACAAGTATTCCACTTGCTTTGTTCCTGCATAAACAAAGCGCTAACACTAAAACTCAACTAAAAATGGTTAATAAAGGGCCTGAGAAAATCCTGTGGGATCGTTGTCGTACACCTCTTCCAGCTCTGGTCCTGTGTAGACTGGAAGGCGCGTCTTTGTGCCGTACTCATCTGTGTCCATCGCATCTTCATCTTTCAGAATTTTATGAGGAGGCAAGGTATTCTCGAGATGAGTGAACCTGCCATCCTCCTCAAAGAACTCATTAAGCGTGGACATGCTCTGGCGAAAAAACCAGAAAAGGAGAACAGTAAGATCAGAATTCGTCTTGAATACGAAGTTGAATCGACGAAGGGCGGTAGCTCCAAACGGATTTTTGGCGCCTTTGACTGTTGTCCCACCCGATGTGTGGGCCATATTTTCTGCCTCCCAAAAAAAGCAGGTTCACGACCATTGTTGCCCTGCACACTCTCGTGTACAAAGTCTAGTTCGGGGGCTACAGCATCAAGATGCAGTTTCCCAGTTATATCAATGAACTGGACAATCATGCAGCCAGTTTTATTGTGCTTTTGTAGCACAAGAGTTCCAGGCCCAAAATCTCCACGCTCGCGGTTCTCAAGTGTGAGGTTTGAAAGGAGGCGCCAGCAGTTTTCCACTGGGGCAGTGTAGATATGAGAATATGCTTGCTCATCTGCAGACTTCTTGGGCGTTTTGAATGGATTCTTTCGGGGGGAAGCTTCAGTATCATCTGTCTGAACAGCAACTTCTTTGATTCTTGGTAGGGCAGACTTCTTACTCTTGGTGGCATCTTCCGCCTCTGCTTCAGATTCAGCAGTATCATCGCTTGTTGTTTTGGCTGCGCTAGGTTTAGAAACCTCCCTTGCACCTTCACCACTTGCAAAGTCGTAGAAACCTATGTTCTCCAGTACCGTGTGAAGGGTCATTGGCGTCTTTGGTGAGGGCGTCGCAGGAGCTGGTTCTGTTCGTACTTTGGCATTCTGAATTAGATCAAGACGTTGTTGAAAAAGGATGTCAAACAATGTCGCAAGAACAATCCTCGTAGCACCATTGCATTGTGCAGAGACCAACTTTGTTGGCAGTTTGCTCTCTTTGTCCTTACAAACAATAAGCAGCCGAGATGGGTCAGTTGCTGATGCGTCAGCTTGAGTAGCAGCCACAGATCCTCCAGCAATCGTCACGAGATGCTTCAGATCAGATAATGGAGGTGCATTATTCTTCTCTCCAGCAACTCCCTTTACAAAATGCACGACAAGAGAGACAAGGATGCCGCCTGACTTGCTGGCAATCATTGCATTTTTGAATGCTGCAGTCATTGAGATACCATATTTTACCTCAGCAAGGCGATCTGTGGTGATGCGATAATCGTCGCATGATGAGAGAGCTCCATCCTCGTAGATCTTGAAAAGCCACTCAGGATTGACAAAGACTGCGTTGGTTGACATGGCAGCCATTGACTTGCATGTCCTGCGTAAATGATTTGATTCGTCAGATGGTGTGACAAAATGGGTGATTCCTCCATATTGTTTAAGATCCGAGACGATACGTGCCCCGAGCGGTGGTGCCATCTTTGCCTAGAAAAATACAAAAGCGTTATGGTGAGTTCTCATTTCATTCTGGAAGACCTGACTATGGTGCGGCATGATTCTTACCATGTTGTCAACCTGAATATCCGTCAATCCAGAATATCCAACGACAATGCGGTAAGGGGCAGAAGCACTGGTGTTGCGTGAGACACCTTTGTTTCGCCTGGCCCGCCCGTTCCTAACCTCGTTCATCCTTGACGGCGAGAGAGCATTGGCAGCACTACGAATTGCTCGCCCCACCCCCGAGCTGGAAGTACCAGCTGTACGGCTTCTTGAAGAACGTAGCTTTACTGACATTGTTTTTTGTTTGCAGTGCTGTTTACTCAGTTTTGTGTGGTGAACATGATACAATGGCATTGGCCTGGCTGCATCGACACTCAATGTGCTGTATAAAATATTTTCAAAGAAGATGATGGTCTGCGAATATTGTACTTTTTGGATATTGTATCTTTCCTATTAATTCCTCATGATATATATTTATCACTACTAAATCCCACATGAAATTCTGGCGGGATATCAATGTTTATGTCCAGCAGATACATTTTTAGAGAAGCCAATGAGAGAGAGGACAAGAAACACGCCCCACAAAAGCAAGATTCATCCATGTTTGCTCATGTTTGATGTTTGATGTGTCATTGCATTGTAAGTCCTTCTCTTGCAGATAAACTGTTCCAGCAAACTCGCGAGGCTTTGCAATGCTCTGCATCGCCAAGCAAACCAGAAGTGAAATCACAACTTGGCTGCATTCGTTTTGCACAATAAGCTCCGCAGCACCCTCACTATTGATCACATAAGCGCGCGCTGTGTTTTCATAAAGACTACATCTCCATCCTCTGCATTTGGCCATCTATTCGATAGCTGTGTCCATCAACACTCTCTCTTGCCACCCCTTCACAATGCCAAAATACACCATCGCTCACTCAATTTTACGCCTCCGTGGTTATGACCAGAATAGCGGCAATTGCAAAGTGGGTCAGACTCTTGTCATTCTTCGCGAACATTTGAACCCGCGTGACAAGAACGCTGTCGCTGTTAGGGTGCTGGAAACAGGCAATATTGTTGGCCGGGTCCCAAAACCCCTCTCGAAAGAGTGCTCCATAATGCTGGACTGGCTTGAGGGATCCAAGATTGAAACCAAGGTAGCCCTACTCGAGGTGCTAAATGTGTTACACAACGATCAACGCAGTGGTAAGAGCTACTTTGAGAATCAAGCAAAAATTAAGATTGAATACTTGACAAGTGCTGCAAAAGCCGAGGATAAATATGAGAAGCTTATCGCGGCAGCACACAAGTGGCCCTTCATCGAAGTCTTCGAGGGCTCACATCCTACCACCCTATCCGAGACGCTTAAGGGTCGCGGATTGATGTCCCACGGTATCGTTTCCCGATCCGATGGGCATGGCGCGGCCGGGGCAAAATCCAGCTCTCCGACTTTCAAGCTTGATGAGAAGGATGACGAGGAGAGTGTGAGCCAGGCCTGGACCAAACCCCGTGCTAAGCGCTTGTCAGGCCCTCGTGATAGTGGCAACAAATGGACCAACAAAAGTCTAGACAACAAGCGTTATAAGACGGAGGAAAACTAGTTATATATATCACCTACTACATAGCAGTGTAACCAATCGATAATGATTTATTTTACAAATGCAAACAATCAAAGTTATATTGTCATCACCAACCCTTCGTACTGGTAATCATCCTTATTGTGTGTGCAATGTACCCCTTGTCTTGATCAAGAGTACTGCGGTGGGAACTGTGGGACTTACTTTTCTTCTTGATTGAAATTTTGTACTCCTTCATAAGCTTCTCTATCAACGATGCAGATAATATAGGCACCACTTGCGGAGGCCTCGTGTGCTCCTCGCCGCTTCCCTCCGAGGAGACGCCGCTACCGATGAGGGAGGCGTCGGCACCAGTGACAGAATTGCCAGATTCCACTTTTTGGAGAGCCATTGCCCTGTAACACAGGCTATAACCACGAGCCCTTCGTGAAAACTTGCGTCTAAGTTCAATTGTTATGTTTGCCCTTGAAATGCACCGCTTCACCAACGAACGGAACTTTTTTTTGTCTCTCTTAAGTTCCAATGGTTGACGGCGATAGTCCAACTTTGAAAAGCCCCAGTCATATTCAACTCCCTCTCCAGCCAGCTCAGGATGAGCTTTTGGTGAATGGTCAACAGAAGCACCAATTTTTTTGCATGATATTGCAATAGGGTCTCCTCACTCACAAAATCAGGCATTGCTTCCATGATCCGCCGAAGGCTGGTCTTCTCGTCAAGATTTCCAAAGGAATCCTTCCTGCCTTTTTCGGTGTAATACTGTTGTTTTCTACGCTTTGCACATGGGTTATATTTTCTTGGATCGATAAATCCACGTTCCATTGCCACCTGCAGCATGCCCTTTGGCTGTCCAAACCAACCTTTGATAACCTTACGAAAGGTTTTATCAAGAGGAATACCGGCCGCCCTGGCACGTAGTTTGAGCATTTCACTTTTACCTCCGTTGTCTAAACCATGTGCTGTCAGATCCTTCCGCAGATCTTCCATATTCTTTTGCTTCGTTACCACCGTATCTGTTTCCTTGTCATACATTTGGTCTTTGCGCTCGGCCATTGACAAGTAAAATGGCCCCTTACTTGGATCTGCAATATCAAATACCATTGATTGAGTATCACCTACACCAAGACCACCTAGACGGGATTCCACAGAAGCATAGTATGTGGAGCAATCAATGTTTCCCTCCTCTTCACACATTTTGAAGTACTCGTTGGTTGTATTTGGATACGGACCAATGCATTCATTATCAGCAAGATGAGTGTCCCGCATCTTTGGCTGTTCTCCTCCAAAGAGCTTGTTCATCCTTGACGCATTAAGACCGTCAGGCTTCTTCTTATTGTGATTTTGAGAGTGGTCAAGCATGAAAACAATATCATAGTGACCGCAACCTCGACCCTCCAACATCACTTTTATTACATCAGTAGCATCCTCGATCTGCTCAGCCATGTGCTCATACTTCCAGTACCCCTCGTTATTAAGGCCATGCTCAAATTCTTTCACAAGAGGTGAACTCGTAAGGTCCTTCTTTTCAGATGTACCTCTCAATCGAAATGCTGCCTCCTTATCACTGTAGGTTTGTCCTCTGCGGCGCTCATTGACCTTCCCTTCTAATTCAGGCGTCCATTCTACTCCAAAACCAAACTCCCGAGATACAATTGCTGAGACCATCAAGCCAATCCCGTCGTCCTTTGGCCATATGGCCTTCAATCCCCCAGGGCCAGACCAGGCCTTCCACATTGATGAGAACTGTTTGAATATTGCTTCGTCCTGTCCAAAGATGATTACAGGGTTGGCGCCGTCCGGAATTCTATGGCTCAGACGACCACCGAATTCATGTTGTTCAGCTCCTAGAGCATGAAAATCCTCGTGGCTATCAACGTGGAATTCTACCATTGCTTTGCCATTGTCCGCTGTAAATAAAATGCCACTGTGATCAGTTTCAAGTTTTCCATCTTTGATCATTTTGTCAACTTCATTTGGCGTGAGCCAGACCCAGCGGTGTGCCCTTAACTCTCGTTCAAAGTAGCGAGGACACCACACTTTGTCCCGGTACGCTGTGACTTCTGGTTTCTCATGGCAGTCAACGTAAAAGTGCTTCTTGCGAGTCTCGTACTTGAAGCCCAACGCATGCATCCACCGGCCGACCGTATTCAAGTCAAGCGTCCGGAGATGGCCTTCTTTGAGTAGCGCCTCAACAGTAAATTGAAACTCCTCAATCTGATCCTCTTCTATCACTGGAAGCCCGTCCTCATCCCACTCTTCATCTGCTGCACGTCTTAACCATTCAGCCCTTCGATTACGCAACTGTTGCTTCATCTCGATTGTCCTCGTTATCGATAATGATTTTAGCCCTATTTCGTGGACATAAGCATGCATGAATTCTATTGTGACTTTATGGAGATTTTCCTTGCCATGCTCGACAAATCCCTTTACAAAATCTGGGTTCTTTTCAAGAAAAGGTGGAAGAGATGGTCTACCGCCCTCGCGTACAATTGCAGGGTTGGCAAAAGTTTCACACTGCTCACGGAACTTCGAATGCCAGTGCGCAATTGTTCTTGGCCGTTGAATAGTATCAGACAAATCACATGAATTAATCCTGTCGATTGCCTTTTCGCAACATTCATGCCAATTCAACTTTGGCATACTATCGAGAGCAATTTGTAGTGCAAGATACACATAGCGAGCCCTCTGCTTGATTAAATGTTTGTCGGTGTCTGTGCAATGCTCTAGATCGCTCCTCTTGCCTGAAACTATGTCTTCCCATCCAGTTGCTGTTGTCCATGCAGATTTCAGGATCACGATGCGGTCCTTTATTACCTGCCGAAGGTCAATATCGTCATCATTGTCTTTGCCTTCTTGTCGGGATACCGAGCCAAATAAATTGAAGGCGTCGGCAGACTGCCAGTATGGCGAGTCCGAGCCAATGTGATCAGTGCATTGTCTCCGGCGCTTGGGATTGATAATATGAGAGTTTGAGATTATTTTGTTTGCTTCCTCCATCCATTCATCTCTGAAATCATTCCACTTGCGCACCAGATCATGGAGCCCTTCTTCTTCATTTAGAAGAATACCAAGAGATTCCCTTATCCATCGCGGATACCCGTGATGTTCACAGAAACTATTCATTTTCGGAAATTGAGCTGGCGTGAATAGTTTTTTAGCGGCATCCATGAGATGAGCCTTGTGCTGATCTGATGGTAACCTTTTCCTGGTCTTCTCCCTCCTAACCTTCATCTTGCGCAAATGCTTGAGCAATTGATCCTCCCTCCCCTTATACGTCGCCAGCATTTCGTCGGCGCTTTTGGGATTGTTCATTTCTATTAGGAGCGTCGATATCTCGGTATTTGATGTAGAAATGGAACGAGGTACCATACTCTCAAAATGTGCGGTTGGCAGATGGTCCACATTGCTATCAATTGAGGCAAAAGGCACCCTATCACCTGTGCTGATTGATGGGTATGCTCTACTATAACCAAGCGGACGATATTCATCCCTAGCAGCTGCATACCCCTCCAAACTAGTACTGTTTGAATAACAAGGGTAGCTGGTATCGTAGCCGAATTGTCCTGGTAGCGCTTGTGGGTACTGCGCATACTGGCAGGCCCGACTACGGTGTTGCTCGTAATGATGATACATTTGACAGAACAAGACGATGGTATCGTTCACCAGAAGACTGGACGCTCGAAGGCATGCATTGAGAACACATTAAGCAACAAAATTTCTTATTTTCGATGTTTTGAATGTCGTGACCGGATTCTGGGGCGTGATTTGACTCGCGCTTTAGATAGGCGATAGGCTGAATCGCAGAGTCGTTAGATCAACAAAATAAAAACGGGGGCAAACACAGAGGGTGCAGTTGAAGATGATTTCTGCTAATTTAGTAAATACATGAATTTGACTATTCAATCTCAACGCTCGAAACTTTTTGGCGCCGGCCGCTCTTTTCTTCCAATAGGCGATCGCGGAATTAAGTACGTTATCCACGTGTACCTCAGAACAGATGGGGATAATAGACCGCTGTACATAAGAATCTGCTTGCATGGAAGTTCACATTGTTTGCGAAATAATTCCTCAGCAACATCTCTAACACAGTTAGCTTTTCTCGCTGTCGATATCACTGATTTGATGTGAGGGTGCACGTGCAGACACCTTGGCAGATATTTTTTGCTGCACTCTCGCAGAGGCCAGCGGCAGTTGTGCAACAGGTTTCAGTTTCGTGTTGTCCATATCTGTGCCTCTGCCACCGCCTTCTGGGCGAATACTACACACGCACTCTGGTAGCTCTCCCGTGAAATGGACAACACCTTTTAGCGATACCATCAGGCCATCCTCCTCCTCACCTCCATTCCCTGTGACCTTGTGCACCAACGTGACTGTCATCGATCCTCCATTTGCAAGCGGGGTCGAATCTTCCTCGGGAGGCCTCTTGATGGCCAATGCATCCATGAAAGCACTCTTGATCAGTCGTACTGAATCTTCGGTGAGCAAATCCCAAAACGATGTATGCTCTAGCTCCTCGGCGGAATAGTCCATGAATCGGGTGACTGAGTGGGAGACGAAAGATATGCATCCACTCGAATCGAATACGACGATCAAATCGGGTATGGAACGTAATATCTGTTCCTTCCGTCGTAGCTCGAGGTTTTCGTCTTTGAGGTCTTCGATGAACATCTTCTTGCGCTTGCGGCTGAGATGGGCGGATAGACGGTTGGCGGCACGTTTTGCTTGTTTTTTGTCTTCCCACTCTGATATGATGTCCTGGATAGGCGGTTGGGGCGCCACGTCCGGTTCCGTTGTTGGGTGAGGCCTACGGCGTTTTGAACTTGTTGCTGTCTTTGTTGTCCTCGGGGCTTGTTCATCTAAAGCAGTATCGGGCTCATTGTTTGCCATCCTTGTATTTTCTGACGGATCCTTGCTTAGCGGCAACGACGGAACGAGCACGTTTGGGGGAGGCGGCATGGCAATAGTAGAAGGTGATGATGATTGAGCCCCAGGAGTCTTAGCTTGCAGAGTTGGAGAAGTTGCTGTGACAACATCTTGCGATAAGGTTGCGGCAGCTCCTGTTATATTGTGTGACCAAAAAAGTTGGATAAAAGGAAAGAAACATGAGTACAAAAAATAAGAGAAATAACCATTAGGTGCGCAATGTTCAGTTGCAAACATGATGCAGTGGTTACATAAACGGTACACATGAAGCTTTACTAAACAGCAATTCTTAATGAGAAAAGCGAGAACAAATGCGCCAAAACTGCTTACCAGGAATCACCTGCCCGCCTGTTGTGGCAGCCAAGCCAGCCAGTGACGGTGACAACCGTTGTGACAAAGCTGTCAAGCTATGGTTGATCCCCACTCCTGCGCTAGAAAGCTGCTGCTGCTGTTGATGCTGCTGTTGATGCTGCTGTTGATGCTGCTGTTGATGCTGCTGTTGATGCTGTTGTGCCAGCAATTGAGCGGCAAGTGCCTGCTGAACCTGACAATAAGCATTATTCGCTTGCTGATGTTGTTGTTGCTGCTGTTGTGCTGCCGCTGCCTGCAGCATGCCCAACTGCGCCTGTTGTAAGAGCTGGGGAGGCAACGCCGCAGCTGCCGCCGTCGCTTGCGCTTGAGCCTGGCCTTGGAGCGCAGCGGCCTGAACTACCGCTGCCGCTTGTTGCTGTTGGGCCTGCTGCTGACCTTGCAGAGCCTGGCGCATCGCCAAGACTTGCTGCACCTGCTGCATTTGCAACGCCTGAGCAGCCTGGGCCTGGGCCGTCTGGGCTTGCTGAAGTGCATAGAGCGATGCCGCTGCAAGCTGGGAAGAGCCGGGCGTAGCTAAGTGCGGGACCGCAGCAGCTGCGGCAGCTGTCGTGGCATTGTCTATGGCCACGGGCCCAGCAGTCGCGGCTGCCGCAGCGGCATTTTCGTCCGACGCCGTTGCAGATGTGCCGCAAAGAGCGGCCAGGGCGTCGAGGCCATGGGTATTGGTCATGGTCCTAGAGATCTAGTTCGAGGTTCAATGTCAATGGAAATGCTTCTACTTCGTATGCTTTGGTGACATGTCCTACGATAATTGTTTCAAAGTGAGGCTGAAGTGAAGGTTGTTGCTCAGAGAGGTTCGTTGGAGAGAGGAGAGAGCTGAGCTGAGATAAGGTGTTGGTCTCTTGTACTTTACGGTCGAGAAGACAGCGAGCAGATTTTACTATTCCAAGCTAAATTCTATGTATTTCTATCTGACTTCTCACGAGCTGTTTTTTACACACTTTTCTGTGTGGGTTTAAAAATACATAAGGAAAAATGGAAGAAAAGGTACCATATGTATTGTATGGTGATGACGATTGAATGATGAATGATGTGGTGGAACAATGCGGGAAAGAGATTTTTAGTGACGTCAGGAATACAATGTCGTAGCATTGTCGAAGAAAAGGAAAGAATTGGTACTCTGTCGTACGTATGTCAGAGAAGTCAATAAATCGTTAAGTGTCGACCTTGAACTTAGTCCGAAATTTTGAGGAACAAGCCAGCTGCGCTCGTGACAGGTTCATTGTCATGCCTTCGTGACGCGGAAAAATGCGGAAAGGCGCATTCATTGAATGGACATTCTTCTTGTTAGTAAAATCTGGAGTATTCTTTGTCCAGCAAGATACGTCAGATTAACCATATGTGAGGTGGAAAGTATTGCATCGGGTCTTACACATGCGTGTTATCTACCGGGCATAATTCCAATGATGATGTTCACCTACGCAATTGAAGTCGGGGACGCCTTAGGAGTAGCTTTTTGAAAAAAGCTCGTACTTTATCCCACACGATATTTTCACCCAGTGCTCTACAGAGATTCACACGAATATTATATCGTAGCTTAGAGCGTGATAACCTGCTTAAGTAGATTAGATAGAGTATGCGTGAA
>JALLOY010015046.1:0-10174 GCA_036939835.1 Thalassiosira delicatula
AAGGTACGATACGAATATAGGAAAATCATGCTTCGAACGCATGATTGGCACAGAAGTGGGATCGAAAGATTGAGGAACCCGAACGCGAGCGATTCCGTGTTTTCGGATTCTGTCGACTTACCTCTTTTGTCAATGCCATTAATTCATGTGATTGTCAAGCCAGTCTCAATGGCAACTGGAGAACCTGTGGAACAAGACTCCAGTTTAATAGAGATTTATTTTTTGTCTCCGTCATATTCGTGCTCGCGCAAGAGTGGGTGGGCGGTTGGTCGTTAAGGACCGTTGAATTTATCAGCAGCGGTGTATCTCCGCCACGTCCCATCAGCAAGGATTTCTCCTCTCCCGCTGGCCTTTGAGTGTTCATCGGTAGGGGGAGTTCATCATCATCGTTGGAATTCGTCCATCCCGTTGCAATGGCCGCTGAACCAGAAGGGCTGTCGTCCGCTCAACTAGCGACAGCCAGCGACCCAATCTCGTGTAGAGACATCTTTTGGGAAGCCCTCGCACGAGGCAACGAGAATATTTGTCATGAGGTAGCGGCTAGAATTAACCTCCCCCCCATTGTTCAGCAGACGTTTACATTTGATGAAGCTGAAGGGGGAGTGGTTGAAGGTATGTTGGACAGGGCATTTCCGATCCGGCCCGATACTCCAAATCTAGCCGCGAACGCATGGAACTCGGCGAAGAAGGTCGGATTGATTGAATTGAAGTGGGAAGCAATGTGTTTGTGCAAGATTGACACGGATGGCGGCACGATCGACTATCGCGCCTGCTCCGTGATCGGATGTGGAAAGTCAGTACATAGGGATGTCCATGGGAGCAGGACCAAGAAGACCAGGCTGTTGAAGGTGCCAGATGAGGTGGCTACGCTCGGCATTCAATGCCCAGTCTCCGACCCCTCGGTAAAGCAATTGTCGGTCTTCTCTCGCCCTCTCTTTGGACTTAGCCTGCTCCCATCGCAGGTGTTGGCAATGGGAAGGGATCAAATTCTTCGTGACATGAAGGCAAAGCCGGTGGTGCTCAAGTTCCTTATTGAACACTACCCGGGCAAGGAGGTGTTGGAGGATTTGCTCGGAGCAACTGCTTCCGTTCCCCCCTCTACACCCCTTTGAACCCCTCCTTCATCTAGTCGCGAGGAGGTGACTCAGTTGCCAGGACTCTCTTCCCTCTTCCTGGATGCTCCTGTTGTGGCCCAAGAATTGAGGGACCTTCCTCCCCACACTGGGGACCAGGGGACACGGACAAAGCAAAGTGACCCCCCACCCTCCATCCTACGCCCGATGAAATTGGATACATCCAACTTGCCTCAGTTTTTGTGGAGCCGTCCTCTCCCGTCGAATCCTGCTCCACCTAATCAATCTCAACCTGACATTGATGGGAGCGCCTCTTCCTCCTTGGCTGATGCGATGGTCGCTCTCAAACAGGCCTCGCAGGATCTAAGTACTTTTAGGGAAGGAAGCAAGGCAAGGGATGAAGACCTTGGGAAGACGATCTATAACCTACGCGTCCAAGTCTCCCAGCAACAACAGGAGATCAACAACCTCAATCGTAAGATGGCTGGCGGAGGATCAGCTTCACTTTTCGGGGGCACTAATGCTCCCCAAGGACTCGGCAGCAACCCACCTTTGTCAACCAAAGACAAGGAGGACATCGCCAACCAGGTGATGTCCATGATCAACCTGGGGATGTACGCCAAGAGTCGCGACCTTGGAATCTACGCCAAGACCTCCTCCCTCATCGATTTTGTTACAGCCACTCAACTCAACGCTATGGATTTGGTGGATAGATCAAAACTCGAAGCTGCAATCAAGGGAGTAGCTCTGCCACCTCAAGTGCAACAGAGAGTCAAGGCCCTTGAGGCCGCGGTTCTGGACCCTGGAGGAGCGTTGGCACTTGTCCAGGATGCCATCCAGGAGATGCGCAGTGAGAAGGGATCCTCTTCCATCACAATTGGAGGGATCACCTTCAGGGATCAGAGGGCAACAGAGGCCTGGGCTATACTTCTTGGTGGTAACGAGCTTGTCAAGTACGCCGTTGATGCCCGTGTTCAACTGGGGGCTCTCGGTACGAGGATCAAGTCAACTGACGACATTATCAAAGGGGAGGCCGATGCCGCGAAGGCAGGCTTCTCCACTCACGACGAAGCCGTCACTTCTGCCTCCTTCAAGGTAATATATCCAGAAACTATCTTTCGAGAATCTCAGAAGGTTTCAGAAGCGGCTACAGGAGGAATTGTCTTCACAAACGCTTTTTCCTCCTCTGATACATTCATGGGGAGCTCAGCCTATTCAACCAAGGCAAATATGCTTTCAGCTCTTTCGCATAACCGAGATAAGCATCAGGTGGCCATTGACCACCGTTTTCCAAGCGATCAGCCAAAGACCTCTCAAGCTCATGCCGTTTTCTCAGCTATCCTGAGACTTGGGTATTTTCAGGCAGTAGGCTTCCTTGAATCGCTTCTTCCTTTTGACAAGATGATGACTGACGCCGGTCTTAATGGCGAGCAGTTCTGGAAGAAGTGCCTGACGTACAGCTGCGCTGTCTTTGTCCGGATCTACGAGGTGAGGACGATCTCAGCCGACTATACCCTTGGAACCATGATCCATGGTATGCTGGCCGCTACCCAGATGCTCCAGGCCTATGGAGACCTGGGATGGATTCGTCATCCTGACGTCTCCTCTGCCCTAGTTGTTGCATCTCTGCAACGTGAGGGAAGGTCAGTGCAAGAGGCTCTTGGAATCAGTAAGGCAGAGAAAGCACAGATTCAAAAGAACAAACTTGAACTTGCTCGAGCGGTCGAGGAGTTCGCTTCCTTCAAGAGGAAGAACCCAACACTGAACACATGAGAGCTTGGATGGGATGGGGAGTTTCCTCCTTTCCCGGCTCCGGTTGTTCTGGGTGATGAGGTTACCTCTCTATCTGAGGTGACAAACTTTGCTGCAACTTCTGGCGCAGCAACTTCGGGACCGACCCAAGCTAGCCTGCAGACCGGCGAAAAACAAGCAGTAATAGATAGCAAGCTCTTGGGTCGAGGGGGAAGATCAAGCATACCATTTAGGATTGCGGGTGATGACTCCATGGGATGGGCGGAAGCCGCTAAACTTTGGGGGGGAACAGTGGAGGCCTGGGTACACAGGAGGATAGATAACCACCGAATTAGTGCTGAGTTCTCACTCCCACGGTCTATCTCTGTTACCAGAGCCTGCTGCCCCCCCTTTTCAATCAAACCCTGGAATGGGATCTTCCTTTCGACACTCTCGTCGGAAGAAGATTGCAGCCTCGTACGAGAGCTCCTGCAAATATGGGAGCCCTTGTTTGTGTTGCTTGCCCTTTCTACTACTGGCTCTCGCACCCAACGAAACCAATGGCTCAAGTTGAGCCTCCCCATCACTCGTGCTGGCTCTGGACCAGCCCAAGCCTTATATCACAAGAGAGATGTCCACGCCACCCACTCAGACTTCGGAGGAGTGACAACATCCTCCTGGCACTTTGTTCATCTTACCAGGACCTCTCACCCCCATCTGTTTCAGCAGGCAATAATGATGCCGCCACAATTTTCTCGCCCACTTCAAACGGCCCTCCAAGATACCATTGGAGCGCCTCGAGGGAAAACTGTGGTGGTTGAAAAGGTCACTTCGACCCAGCCGCTGAGCGGAACTCACGTGATTGGAATGGCACATTTTCGTGGCACCAGGTCCTCTCCACCGACAGACAAGTGTCCTATATTTGATGCCAATGGGTTGGCCCCTGACCTTGGAAAATTGGCTCGAGATCGTCGAGCAATTTGGGTCAGCGCCAATAGCGTTTATGGCCGAAGACACCAGGGTGCTTCTAAGAAGCCGGCTATTCGGCCTATCATACCATCTGAGATTTTAGCCATATGGGACTACGAAGGGAAGTACGAGTCGACCAATTGGTCCTCCCCGTTCACCTCCACCATCCTCAATCTGAGGCTTCGAGGGCCTCCCGCCAAGATGCTCCGCTCCTTTGCGTTCACAGCCGCCGAAACACTTCTGGAAACTCTTGCCCCCTCGTCGGCCTACCACCCACCCTCCCCTGGTATCCTTTTGCCAGGGAAGACTACTGACGTTCCCTTCTCTCCGTTGGAAGAGATGTCTGACGTTCGCGTTAAGGCAGCTCAGCCCGACGCAGCTGAGGTTGATTTGTCACAGTGGGCAGAGGAAGAGGACACTCTGCAACGTTCTCAAGCCAAGGTAGTGCTTCGGCGATTTGCAGTCAAGTGGTGGGCAATACATCAGCAAACAATTGCAAATCGCTGGCTCGCCAACCTGGGAGAAGCAGCAGTTTGGGAAGACTTCGAGGCGGTCACAGACTGCATCCGCCGAGCCAAGGGCTGCACTTATTGGGCCTGGCCTCGTGGAAGTCGCCTTTTCTTTTGGAAGTTCCCTCAAGAATGGAGGAAGGACATGCGAGACGGAGTTCCTTTCTGGAAGCTCTCGACTCCACCTAAGGGCTTCAGACGAAATGTAGAAGCCCCTTCGCGGGAAGCAGAGATAGCTACCAGACTCAAGGTTTTCAAGCTAAAGTTTAACTACTACCTTGATAAGAAGGTTACTGATCTCCTTATCCCTCGCTTCACGGTCCCAAAGGTTGTGGCCGACGATGGTACGATATTGGATGTGCGCTGTGTCTGGGATTGCAGTATCAATGGACACAACGCCACCCTATTTGCTCCGGGATTTATGCTTGGAGATTCCCAGGATGCGGAAGACCAGGTGGTCAAATGGTTGTCTTCGTCTGTTGCCTCGTATCTTTTGCAAGGCAGCCCACGCGAGGACTATACCCAACAAGCAAGCGCTTTCATCAAGTCCAAGCAAGGGGACATTGACGTTGGCCAGCACTTTAATAATTTTCGAGTTCACCCCTCAGATCAACACACCCTTGGCGTCCGATATATCCATACCAATAACCAACGGAATGCCGTAGAGAAAGAGGCGTGGTACCGCTTCAACTGCTGTCCATTTGGAAACAGGTGCTCCCCCTACTTGTGCTGTCAAGGAGAGTCAAGAATCCTTGAAATCTGCAAAGGATCACCCTCAAGCCTCACCAATGAATTTCAATTTGCCTCCTGTCACCTCAACCTCCCTTGTAGCAGCTCATTTGACCCATCACTCCCTAGGGTCCTATTGCTCCGAGAGGATGGCGAGATGGCCACAAGTGAAGTGACCTTTGTCGACGATATTCATGTGGCTGGGCGAGCCAGGGATGGCAACTTCGATCACGCTCGAACTGCTTGCAAGCAACTCAAGTCAAGGATGAACTCCCTTGACAACCAGGCAGACGACAGGAAGTTTCGCCAGCCCTCTGTTCGGCCGGGAGCTTGGAATGGCCTCATTATTCATACTGACACTCCATTCCCTCGCAAGTCCACTACAGCAAAGAAATGGACCAAGTTTAAGGGAGGCCTCCTCCGAGTTACGGATTCTTATCTTGAAGGGAAGGGATTTATGAGCACAGGGGACTTGCGGAGCATTGCAGGACTCGGTGTCAACGTGACAGACGTCTACCCAAATGGGCGCCCGTATCTTAAAGGATTCTTTAATGCCGTTGAAGCAAGGCAATCTGGCCGTGACATTGACGGCTGGCGTCTCGCTGAGGCAATGGCCGTTACCAGCGACATTAATGCGAAGGAGCTCCCCTCAAAGGAGTTTAGCAAGGGATACCCTATTGCTACTCACATAACAATGGAACTCTTTGAGCACACAGGCCCTACTTAGACTCTTTGAAGTCGACGAACCTCTTATGGTCCCTCTTCGCCCTTCAGAAGCCCACAAGCTCCGGTATTGGTATGTGGTGGGAGATGCCTCTGCAAAGGGATTCTCAATTGCCACACAGTACCCTGATCATACTATTGAGTCAAGGGACGGGCTGTAGATGAACTATTCGCAGAAGGAGGTTCAAATCTATGTGAGGCACAGAACTTTGCAAATCACCTCCTCCTCAAGATTCGATCAGGACGGCACGATGGGTGTGCACTTTGGGCAGCCACGGACAATGCCGTATGGGCCCAAGTTTGGCACAAGGGACCTTCCACTGTCCAACACCCTTTTAAGCTAGGAGTAGACCTCAAGGTTGAATGCCAACAACACGAGGTCTTCCTCCACATTTTTCACATCTCTGGCGACAGAATGATAGCCACTGGGATTGATGGAAGATCTCGAGGGAACCTCGATGCTGGAGTGTCCTTAGGTTTTGACCTGCGGGACTTCCTCCCTCTTAATAAAGGTGCTTTTGAACTGGCTGGACCATCGCTCGAAAATTGGTGCAGGAGTTGGATGGGGAACGACTATTCCCCCCCATTGGAACCTATCCAGTGGTTCTGGGAAGGACATAAGCCAGGCATACATGTCTGGGCACCACCCCCGTCTGCGGCACTGATTGCACTGAAACAACTGGCTCGGGCCCGACACAAACGGCCACATTTTGTTGCCAATGTTTTTCTGTGTCAGCGCCTGTTATGGCAGGAGGAGTGGCGCAGGAGATTTGAAAAGGAGATGGACGTGTGGTTTATTTTGCATTCTGGAACTTTTTGGCCTCACTCGTTATTTGAACCACTCCTCGTGGGGATCTCTTTCCCAATGAAAAACAGGGAACAGGGGCCCTGGCTGGTCAGACAGCAACGAGAGGTGGTGGAAATTGGTCGCACCTTGTGCCAAGTGTCAAAGACGTGTCACCTACTCGTCGGGCATCACCTGCGCCAATTATGGGCAGATCCGTGGGGCTTTTCCTCCGTGTAGATCCGCCTACTGTGCCGAGTGCTTTGAGGCTCATCCCCTCGACCCTTTTGAGGCAGCGGTTCCAAGGGATTTCAACGGTGCATCATTGGCTGAGTTGGAAGATGAGATTCGTTTCCAGAGGGCCAGACCTGGTGACCATTTGTGCGCAGCATTTCAGTGCGCCGAATGTCAGAGTCGCAACATTCGCGGACGAAGCCTCCTACCAGACGATGCTGGGGACCAAGCTTTTGAGGCAGCGTGCACTCGCGTTGTGCTTGACGCTTTTTGGTCTCACTCGTCTAAGACTGTTGCCTCTCACCTTAGGGAAGTCAAATTCATCTTAAAGTATGCCGCCATGCTTGGAATAGCTAATCCCCTCCCGAGGCTTGGACCTTTTCCGCTGGGGCATCATCTTGGGATGCTCCAAGCGGTTATGGTAATCATGAGGTCCATGGAGCCTGGAAGAGGACGACATGGGAGAGTGAAGCACGGTACCTCCAGGAAGATTCGGAGTACGTACACTGTGCTTTGGGACTCATCACCGGAGTCCGGCGCCGATATCACCCTCTCCTCATCAAGTAGTAAGGGCAGATTTGTTGCGACATGTAACCCAAGCGAAGGGCGAATGTACCAGCAGTTTGCAATAGGTTGTTGCGCTCGAATGGGAGATGTAGTGAAGCAGGATCGTGCTTACACCATCAATGTGGTGTTGAAGCTCGTTGAGATGTACGAGAATGAGTACGCGTTACTCGGACACGATATGCCCCTCACCTCTCTCTATGCGTGTATCTTCCTCTTGCTGACCTGTCTTGGAGGGATGCGTGGTTTTGAAGCCGTCTGGACAGACCTAGCGGCACTCCGATACGATGTTGAGTACTGCGAGACCATGGATGACTACTCTGCCGTGTCGTGGCCTATCGTTGGCCGGTTTAAAGCCCATGATGGCATTGCAGGATGCTATATGATACCGATAGCAGGGACTACCAACTCAGGAATCCAGTTCTTCCGTTGGACACAGCGGTTCATCAATCGCCTGGGCTCCGATGGACGTACCGAAGGCTGGGCGTTTGAAAGATCTGATGGTACTCGAGCTAAGGCCAGCGACTACCGGCACAATATTTTTTCAAAGCTCGAAATCATCCAGACTTCAACTACGCTGATCGACCCTGAGTGTGAGATCTGGGAGGAGTATGGGATTCAAAGATCGGGGCGCCGCTTTTTCACCACTCACACAACCAACATGGGAGTGAAGCCCCATCTAATTGAACTCCAGGCTCGTTGGCAGACCGATCGGGCAAATGGAGAACGCACAGTGCAACGTACGATGAGACACACGTATTCGGAGGTGCGGAATATGAAGGACACTTTGGTCCAACCTTCGCAAGCTTGTTAAAGGGGCGACAAGGTGGGAGCATCCTGTGGCTCCGGGCCCCCCACATGTCGTCTCAGGGGTTTAGGGAATGTGAAGGCTCAAGAAGTGGTGGCTAGGTACCTGCCTCTCGTGCGAGTACCCTCCCACGTCAGTGGCAGGATTGATATTGGACCCTACTCCCTGGGTTGGGAATTCCCTCGAGACATGATGTCCGAGGTCTACTCCCTCAGCCAGATCAACCAGTCCAGTGGCGGCTTGCTGGATACATTCCACTACCAGCGAGCAGGGGATGTGGTTTTAGGGCGGTGCCTTACCCACACACAAATAAAGTCTTCATAATAGTTCACATTGAAAGTTCGCTATTGATTTACTTGTATTTGAATCATATTATACGCTACCAACTGTATCATACCATATATAGACTTACCATATCACTAAATAAGATTTTTGAATCTAGAAAAGTTTCAAGGCTCCCTATTCAGTACCTGTTAACATACTGAAATTAGTATGGCTAAATCCACATGTTGGATAGAATGAGACAACTGAACAAACTTCAATTATATTACAGTAAATCTAGCCAACTTATACTAGTATGTGTAAGACTACTCAACAACCTTTAAAAACACTCCAGTTAGATTGGGACATCAGAATTTTATTTTAGAAGTTTATAGTTTTTAAGATATTGAGGGTTTATATACCCTCCTAGATCCTAGTACTCCATATATTGCGCCCCTAATGCCACTATTGCCTTGATCTCTTCCAACTCCCAGTCCCCGACAAAAATATGCCCCTCTCCTCTTCACTCCCATGCCCATGGCTTCATCCCATATAAATCCCTGCATTTGCCAATAACCCTGTCATTGATCCCTTCTTCCCCAACCTGCTCTCCTATCTCTCAGCGCAAATGAAAGTATGGAGGAAGGGAGAAAAAGCAAAGCAGTGCCATTTAAATTAGCACCAATGGTGATTGCAAACAAGAGTAAGGAGAAAGGACACAATTTCAGGAGAGCTCACATGTTAGTTTTTATAAACCTACCCACTCCAGTTCTGACAGTTTCCACTCCCTGTCCAGGCTCCCCGTCGTTGCTGCATATTCCCACCACCCTCCTCTTGTTTTCCTGTTGTGTGGTCGGACTGAAAGCTGCTAGATTTTGCAAGCCCAATAAAAAACAATGTTGGTTTCCCTGCAATTAACCTACCCCACAATCTGCTAAGGTATGTTACAGCCCTTCCCCTCAATCCTCCTCTGCTTGGCCACAGGTGGCAATGGTAGACGCTCCCTAAAAGGGCACCCCACTATCCATGTGTTCCCACCACTGTCATCTTTTTCACATGTCTAACAATAAAATAAAAAGATATTTAGAATTTGCGACACCAATAAAAAATAATTCAAGTGCGACACAATATGATTACCGTTTTTGGCCAACCTCCCCTGTAATCCGCATTGCCATGGTTGACCACGCTGCCAAAAATCAGTCTTGGCGGAGACATCAAAAAGTAAGAAGGGAACTTTTTTTGTGAGATACGAATAACATTAGTTTTTTCAAGAGAAATAATCACGAATTGGACTTACCCCACGGCGCCTACACAATCATTTGTTGCTGGCGGTGCCAACTCTCCATTCCTGATGACCCCAACTCTCAATTACACCCCCGGCAGTGGTATTAAAAAGGAAAAGAGAAACAGTACATATGAATAGGCGCGCTATATATTCATCTGTGTGTTTATCTTGAAAATCTTCTCCGTGTGTTCATCTGAGTGTGCAAGGGGGTGACACACAAACATTTTCCTCAAAACAATTGATATCTCCTGCAAGAACCGTATGCAGTCATTTCTGATTTTTTGGTATTTTGCCAAGTTTTTCCAAAAACTATGGTAGAACAAACCAATTTTGCTGGGATTTCTGCGGTTTTCACCAAAAACTACAGCAGTGTGGTCCAATTTTGCTGGGATATCTGATTGTTTTGCTGAAAACTATGGTAGTGTGGCAAATAATATTGCAGCAAATGTATATGATTATAACTTTGTAAGAAGGAGTCACAAATGATGGTCAAGTGACTTTGTC
>JALLOY010015169.1:0-12857 GCA_036939835.1 Thalassiosira delicatula
TTCTAGGTAGGTAATGGTGCTGAAAACTAGGTAGAAAGTATCGACTATTATATATCAAAACAATTGTCAGACATCCAGGAATACGAATGTCGCGGTGGTTAGACACCGCGCACTTGCTGGCAGACCAGCGCAGTCGATTCCCAATGGTGTCTTTCCTGATGCAACCTAGAAATTGCGCGTTGTTCTTGCTTCGTCGTGGTTACGTTTTATTGTACTTTTCCGGGAATTGTGCATAATCATTGCTAAAAAATCGAACGAACAACACTCTAACTAAACGCCGAAAACCAGCTCAGTGTATTGTACGATAGTTAGGCATTAATTTCTTTGTTTAGATCTTTTTAATGAGGGTATGTACGCTAAACCAGGTACCTTAGCTAATCGGCCCAAAACCTCACAACGCCATTCCTGTTAAAGCTACTGGTAGGTACCATCTCAATACTCAAGACAAAGGTTTAGTACTGACTCCTACCAAGAATCTCAATGTTGATACGTACCCTGATGCCAACTTTGCAGGGCTGTACAATTACAATCACAAGGACAGCTCTGATCCCGTTTGCGTGCAAAGCTGCACTGGATTTGTCACTTGTGTTGCAAACTGTCCTGGATTCTGGAAGAGCTTCCTACAAACTGAAATTGCGACAAGTACTATGCAAGTAGGAGTCATGGCACTTGCTGGTTGTTGTCGTGAATTCATGCCTGTCCTAGACCTAGTCAAGGAAGTTGGCAATGCTGTTGGATTAGACAAAAACGACCAGCCTGTCATTTGTGTTCACAAAGACAATGCAGGCGCACTTATTCTTGCCAACACTTTGCCTCCTCAATTCACACCAAGGAGTAAACACTACGCAGTTAAGACTCACTGGTTTTGTGAACAATGCTTCTCCCGTGGCATCATCATCCAGAAGATTTCAACTACGGAGCAACTAGGCGATATCTTCACCAAGTGTCTCCCCCAGGCTACTTTTGAGTATCTACGAAAGAAACTCATGGGGTGGTAGCTATTGGGCCCCAGAGGGAGCCCTGATCGATTTGAATTCTTTTCGTCTTTCTAAATCTCTCATGCAAGAATTTTGGACTAGCCAAATTCACTAAGAGTCTCCAAACATCGAGAGGGAGTGTTGGTGTATAGGAACTCCAAGTGGCACATCAGTGCCACGTGTAAGCCATTGTGGCTCACTTGTGTTTCACAACGGGCTTTATGTCCAAGTCCTACCTGTCGTTTTGATCTTTGCAATCATTTCTTGACAGTTGAATATGAGCTTACGATATTTGTTGCTCTATATTATTGTATGCTTGGTTTATGTTTTCTCTGTGAAACCGACAATTTGCAGAAGATGTCAATGAGGTGATTTCATGCAGCTCACACCGTGGAGTTTGCACCTCACTTTAGATTAGATAAGAACCATAAAAGTAGTTTCTATCAATTCGAATCATCTTCCTACTTCCTTCAACATCATAACTTGATTCATTATTCAATCTGAATTAGCTACTCAGAGTTGTTACTGCCTTAGCTTTCTACGGTACTATTCGTCCTTCCTTGGAACTCCAATGTTCATATCAAGGCACCTCTACATCACATGGTTATGAGCCCAAGTGTTAGACCAACAAGAAAAATTTAGCTAGGATATATGAAATCATGATCTGTTTTATCTGACCCTTCAGTCGTTAAACGCATCAAGCTATATCTACCAAACTTTCATCATTTTAGGCAGTTTCTACGTGAATGTCCTCCGAAAATCCTTCAGATACTAATTCCGTTGGTGATGAGCGCCAAGAACACCAAGAAACTCTGCAGCCACCTAACAGGAGCTTCATATCTCCAATTGTTCAACAAGCAAGTGGCCTTCTCCAGCAGATTGACACGACCCTTACGGACGAGCGACAGGCTGCACAGCAAAGAGCTGGTGCAAGGTGCCAACTAGCAGCAGACTTTGCAACACAGAGTGACACCAAACAGCAAGAGGAATCCGTAAGGAATACCGGTTCTGACAACGAGCACTCTACAATTCAAATTCACGATGACACCAATCAAGATATGTTGGCAAATCAACAACAAAACAATCAATCCCAGGGATCAATCCCTCCGGCGGCCCCAAACATCAGTGTTATTCTGACTGTCTGTGGAGGAGCCAATGCGATGTCCAAGACCTCCGCACCAGTTTTAGTGGAGGCACTCAAGCATGGGATATGCAAGAATCCTCACAGCGAGGAGTGTGGTCCTGACTCCAAGACAATTGTGAAAGTCAAGGATCAAGCCATCAAACCTCTCGAGCTCAAGTTCAGGCTCCCCTACTTCTACCTTTCGGGAAAGTTTGGGGAGGACGACGGCAATGACTCAAAGAATCTTTCATCACACGACGCTCTCATTGGCGTCGTGTACTGTTGTACAGAGATGAAGATGCGCACTCAGAGCTTCGATCTCGCAAACGCAATGCTGGTTCCAGTAGTCACAGATGCACACGGAACCAATCCGGCCGCTCGATGGGATTTCAATACCCATTGACACCTACTTGACCATTCTGGGGCAATCACGGAGTCAGAAATCCTTGCATGGGGCGAGGACTGCCTTTGCTGGGGGACTTCACCTTACGAAAGGCAAGATCAAGACTGACTTTACAGCCTTGCTCACAACTTGTCGATGTTGGACCAACGGATCAAGGTCGACCAGCGTTTTTGGTACTCCCAGGCCATCAGAAGGCCGGATGCATCTACCTCTGGTTAATGCTGAACACTATTATAAACATCACTGATGACATCACCGATGCTCTCCAGATAAAGCTGGACAAGTTTGGCACTCAAGGCCTCCTCTTCTTCCCTGGCAAAAGCGTCGAAAAGACAAGGATCGAGGTCCTTGCCATCTGCATTTGTCTTGACGAGCGCGGATCACTTCGGCTTGATACCACAAACAAGATAATTTGTGGGCTCTCAAGGCGCTCGCACTTCAAGTTTGCAAAGATGTTTGTGGACATGGAGGTGGCAAGCAAGAACAGTCTGATGCCACCCACAAATGTCTCAGGTACAACTCTTCAGAATATTACGAAGATCTTCAACAAGGCAGACAAGCACTACACATCGTACTCTTTGTCGAGCAAGTGGGTTGCGCTATCGTTGGCCTGGAGCTTCGACATCGTGGCGGGCAGGAGGGGTCGTCCAGTCGTGTGCGACAGTTGTGGGAAAAACCACTATGCCAACAGATGCCCTGAGCAGAGGGACAAGGCCCGTATTCAGAAGGCACAGGACAAATGCGCTTTGCATACTGGGAGAGGCCGCGGAGGGCGTGGCGGACGCAGCAACATCGGAACATCAAGGAATGGCTACCAGCATAGCGAGAAATGGGGACCTCCAAATAATACCAGCGACACCATCAAGAAGACCAACAAAAATGTGTACTACGCATGCAAGACCTACGGCTGGAACAATGGGCCAAAGGCACACACCTCTGGCTACCACGTCAGAGCACAGAGTTCTCAGGATTGATCGTGTTTGAGGGGAGGAGAGCACAAGCAACAGCGACAGCGGTGGTGCCCCTGACGATGGAGCTATGAATTTTGCCAGCATGCCCGTGCAGCTCAACAGGTTCTCTAAAGAGACCGAGGGCCCGGAGCACGCCAAGTTTGATGGCTTCTTCACTTCTTTCCTCAATAATCTGGAAAAATAGTAGCGCGGTGCTTCGCTACTGGTGAAACACCCGCCCATCTCCTATCAAATCCAGTTTGTTGTGTGTTGTATCTCGTGTCGGTGGCGATTGCCATGCTGCTGCTTTCTGGTTGAGTCATGCAATTGCATGTCAAGGTGCTGCAACCGTTTTTCGCAGTCCTAAGACAGGCAATCCCAAGCTACGGCACTACCCACCTAAATCTCCCGCTTCAGCCATCTATTTCAAACCCTTTCAGTAGAGAGGGAGCTGATAAACATGAAAAACTCAAAAAAGTTGGTGAATGTATTTTCTGGACTATATGTAAGCCTCATTTGCTGGTTATTACTAGCATTTACTAGCAAAAATAGGTTTTTTGGCGTTGGTTTTTATGAAAATTGTGTGGTATATTTGTATATGTTGTTAGAATCTACACATAAAATACTATTTTCGGAAATTGTCGTTATCCATGAAAATTTTGCAATTTATGTCTTTTTTGTGGGAATTGACTTGTGACTGAACCAAAGACCACCAAAATTCAGCCAAAATTACCATGTATACAAATATTAAGCCTTTCATATATAAACCCAAAGGCTGACACGCATATATACTATCAATGATTGAGTGTAGAAACTTTTCAAATAATATTAATACGCTAATATAGACTAAAATTTACCTAACACTGGCTAAACTATGCCAAATACCCCCTCCAGGCCCTTTATCGTGGTACTTTTGGATTCCAAAGTGTTCTTTTTATCAACAAGTACCATCCCTTCTGATTATCCTTTACACCAACTCACCCTTCATCCCTGGTAATCTCTACTCTGCCATACTTTGCATTCAATTTATCAGTCACAAATCCTATCCCCGGTCATTGTAAAGAGACCTGTGATCGAATAAACAATCATACATTTTGGGCCTCTGCTACTCCTACACCTACACTCCCTTCAGATGCTATTCATTGTTATCTACAGAATGCCACTTTTATTATGTTTCTAAAAGACAATTCTAACATTTAAATAGTATCTAAATTAAGTACGGCAGCGCCAGACTATTGTTGGTGAGCCAGACCACGGTCATCTACTGCCGTCTGCTATGGAACCAAAGATGTGGTCCAGTGCCAGTGGATATCCGAAGACTACGGCCCCGTGGAGATCACCACCAAGCTGTTGTTGCCCACCATTGGCCCAACAACAGGGAACCCATCAGATGCAGGGCATATAGGCCTGGCTGTTGCCATCCGCCATCGTCCCAATGATGCAGGGCTGCCACAAAGAAGCGACCCTGAACACCGAGACGGAAGTAACAAATGCAATCTCATGCAGTTACAACGCATTCAAAGCATGAAAAGAAATATCCTCTGTAAGAACATTGACCCCAATGGCAATATCTGCTTGTGAAAAAATCTCCTGTTTACCCACTTGGTGGAGAAAATAGTATTAAAACAATATGTTAGTTGGCGAAATGATGGACGGATTATGCAGCACTCATCTACAATCAATAACTGTACCCACCTGGTTGTGTGGCAGATGTGATAGACAAACAGACAATACGGTGTCGTTACATTATTGAAGCACATTAACCTTCGGGACGACATTAAATTCTGATTAGCCAAAAAAGTACTTCTTCAATTAAACAGCATCACGGGCAAAAAGACTCACTATATCTGCCGCCTTCTTCTTTGTCACATCCGTGTAAAGCACAACGAGCAACACCACGGTGTCCATCTCCTCCAAGTGCCTCATCACGTTGTCCACGCCGTGAGGCAGCCTCACATTCAAGTCCCAGTCCTTATATCCGACCGTTCATCCTGACCGAATCGTCAATCCCCTACTCCAATGGACACAGGCTGATAGCGCAGTTCCACACCATGTCAATGCCCATCTGACTCACCAGCTCCTTTGTCCAGTGCATGTTCTGCGGGGAGTAGTAGACAAAGTGGACTCCCGCGGCGGCGCATGAGGCGACAAGGGGTTCTATTTCCTTCCGGGGGTGGGTGGAGCTCCAGAGGAGGCCAAGGAATATTTGATCTCGTTGCCCGTGCTGAAGTACGTGCCCTCCCCGTTAAACAACGGACACATATCCAGAAAGACCCCCCCCCCTGGCCGGATGGTATCAGCAGCTTCTGTGGCGTCGAGTGGGATTAGCATGTGAGCTCGTTGTCCATCAGAGCAAACGCTACCACCACGCCAAGATTCTTGAACAGGTGCAACCATGCCGGCCAGATGGACAGAAGCGCATCTCCCCTTCCCGCTCTTGCTTCCGCCCCCAACTCCCAATGAGTACGATGATGGGGACTCGTGTCACTTGGTGATTGCAATCGAGAGGGACCCATCCAGCTGTAGGTGGGACAACCACAGTAGCCATGGCTACAGGCTCTCAATCCTCCATCCTCCTCCTCCGTTCTCCAAGGAGGAGCAATCCGTCCCGAAGATTCCTCCAGACTACCGCCGCCGACGCAGTCCTGCCCCTCCCCATCAGGTCCTCCTCCTTCTCTGCCGTCGTCCAACACCCTTCATTCTGCCCTCCCCGGTGGGAGGCAAGCGGGTGCACATTGAGGAAGATTTTGTACTAACAACTCTCACTTCATCATCTGACCCGCACTCTCTTGTAGCAACAGCCTTGGATCTTAGTAGGCACTTCAATTTAGGCAAGAAGAGCGATGTTAAGATGACCCTACTGGTATTTGACACCGGTGCATCAACAGGCCTCACGCCTGACAAAAGTGATTTCATTGACGATCACAGTGTTGAACTCATCGTGCAAGCAATTGGCTCAACTGGTCACGTGATTGGTCAAGGGACCATACTCTGTCGCTACACAACACACTGTGGTGACAAAGTCTATGTCCCGTCGCAATCCCTCCACATGAGAGATGAAAACCGCCTAGTTAAAAATGTCCTACCTAGTGTCGATGTTTGCCGGCCTTTTTTTGCCAAAATCTGAGCGCCAAACATCCCCACTCCCCACTCATAACTCATAGAAGAACAATGATTGCCACCAAACTCTCTCCATTGCCGCTGCCATTTTTCCATAGAATGCCAATGTGCCTCTCCCCCCGCCTCCCCCAATTGTCCATTGACACCCTCCGGATCCCGCCAGACTGGGAAGTTCACTCTGCCGTGCGCGCTTACTGGCAGTCCGTCATTGCCATCCAACGTCCCGCTCGCAATCCTCCCCCCCCTGTCGTCACGGCATTGGTGACGATGGGCATTGACAATTGATGGAGCAGCGCCCTTGGCGACTTCTCCAAGAGCCCCTCATCGCGCTGGAAATGCTGCGCGGTCTGAGGATCGGCATGGGTCAGTCCATTCATTTGAACCGGTTTTTGGGGACCGACGTCGACAAATTGGCAATGATGTCGGAACTGCCCCACCCCGCGCCGGATCTCCTGGCATCCCTGTAGGATCTCCATTGTCAATTCTCCACCATATTTACTCCCATCTACGTTTTTGATGGATTCCCCCCTCCGGTGAAGGATGCCTGTTGATCGAAGCGACGGCAGCAGAGGAGACGGCGCCGGCTCGGTGTGGTTCGAATTGCGGGAGCGCGTTCGCAAGTTCGGAGAGGCCCACCCTAGCTTGATGAGGCCAACAAGGCTAGGAAGGCAATGAAGTATCTGACCGACGTCGGCCATGCCAACATCCTCCTGTGACTGCAGGAGCAGAAGGTCCCCTCCTGCAGCTCGATCTTTGCAGCGGACCAGCAGCTCGTCCACCTGGAGAAAGACGGCGTCATTGATGCGATTCTTTTGGAGGATGGCAACGCTGTCGCACTTGGCGCTAAACGGGTCTTTTGAAAGATGTCCCGCCGGGCCAACGGCTTGTGGCAATTTTAGGAGTTTCGCCGCGAGCAATTTGTTGGCCCGGATGACCTGTTCAACGCCAAGCTCTCCCGGTATCCTGATCTTGCCGCCGACATGTCCCTCCTCCTCGGCAACGCCTATTGTCCGCGTCTCAAGGAAAACGGCCCTACAAAGGTACTCCTTGAATCCCTCCATTGCGTTCCCCGTGAGATATCCAAGGAGGAGGCGGCCCACTTCAAGAAGGACCACGTACAGAACCGGGGCAGCATTCTGGACTGCCCGTCGAGAAGGGATTGAACGGGGACAATCCGTTGCTTGTCAAGCACATCGACATTTATCTTTCTGTGCATAGGTATATGTATAATGCCCTGGTTGTGAGGAAGGACCCGGATTCTGGTGACGTGCTCATCGTGCCATTGAATCCATTACCAGACGGCGTGGATATGCCGAGTATCTTGGTATCCTGGACCTCGGCGAGCGGCAGAAGGACCAACCGCTTTTGCGTGGTGTCTACAAGTGCTCGTTGTTACCACTTGCCCACCAGCCCCTTTCCTTGATTGAAGTGCCGATCATCCTTTTTGACGATCTCAATTTTGAGAAGAACCCGGTAAAATGCCAGCCAAAAATCTGTCTTGTGAATTAGCTTTGTGTGAGGTCCCTCAAGATTCAGCTCTTGACACCACACCACATGGTCAAGCAGCACGTCTACCCGCTGCTTTTGCTCTAGCGACCCGTCGCGGCCGTGCCTCTCAAGCTCATTGTCGGACAGCACGATGAATACTTTGCCATTTGTCCACATATTGACAACAATTGCAAGGACGATGGCTGGCAGTCACAATATGTGACCCAGTTCCAATCATTTGAGCTGATCACGGATGACGTCGTCAATCACCACCTTGGTGAGCAGCGACGATTGAGACTCTCCATTCGAAATTGCGTGAAGAATCTGTTTGACGGTGGCATCTACAAAATCAATTCAATCAAGACTCCCAAAATGGAGTTGAAGGAGAACGACACGCCTTGTGTCCTTGCTTGCATCAGCTGTCTATCATCAAATACAAGCGTGATGCATACCGTCTATGCTGTCTTCAAGGACATGCCGGGCGGTCGCTACATGCTTGACTTGTCAATCTGTAGCTGCAGAAAAGGTGAATGGTTCTGCTCCCGTTCAATTGGTTTTCTTTATCTCGTTGGAATCGTACAGCGCTGCGTTGAATCGAAAACACAACTAGAAAAAGAATTATTGCATCAATCCACTCCTAGTCCACGGTGTTCTTATACTCATTGAAAATATTGTAGTCAAAGATGCATTCAAAAAGAAAAAAATCTCAAAGAAAGCGACAGAGAAGTTCATAAAGTTATTTAGATTCATTTCAATTACACATACTGTAAAACACACAATAAATTGTCATTTTACATGGCGCGGAATTGCTTCTCGGCCCCACGTCGGAATTGGATGTTCTAAAATTGTCTACCAGACGGGCGTGCTCATGCCGCGTCTGGTAAACTATTTTAGAACATCCAATTCCAACGTGGGACCAAGAAATAATTATTATAGTGACTCCGGAGACGTTCCCCGATGAAAGCACCACGTGGTCATTGAGGAAAATTCTAGGGGAGAGGTGGCAAAAGAAACGGACGGGAATTGAACCACGCATACCTGACATGGCCGTTGCTGTGATTAACCACTATGCCAAACGCAAACGTAGTAGCGTCACAATTATGTGGATATATAATAATTTATAGTTTCTAACCCAACAAGCACTCAGTACCTGCTGAGGGGACCAGAGATCCAGATAAGTATAGCTAGAAGACACTAGCAACAACTTTTTTGTAGAAGTCCATTTTTATGATTGTTAGGCCATTTTATATCTACTCTTAGCAATCAAAATGGCTACAGCAAGTTTCGCTGCTGAAATTGAGTTAAAAAATAGGTTTCCAACTACATATGTACTTGTTCCACAGCAGCTATTAAAATTGTGACAGTCCCCTTCTAAATGAAACCACCCCTTGCATTTCTCACAGAATAAAACAATACCACTGCGACCACACATGGTACAGACTTGACTGGCACTCTGGACGATGTCTAGGTCTGGAACCGCCGGGTGTTTGAATCTGCGGTACTCAACAACGTTGTTCCAATAATTGTTGTCCACGATGGGCCGCCTACCTGGTCACCACAGAGATTTATTGAGGTAGGCTTCCTCGGTCACCAAAATGTGTCTGTGTGACAAGTACAGGACGAGGCGTTATTTCACCCTCTCGCGCAACACATTCTCTCTAACTTCCGTCTTCCGCCTTGGCAATATCCCATCTCTCCCGTGGTGGCCTGACTGACTGTCGCAATGTCAACTCCTCCTCCTTTATCGTTCAGGCGCTCCCGTGGTCCCCTTCATTCCTTCACCCCCCCCCCTCCAACTCTAGTGCACAGAGAAAGATATGTATTTGCAATTGGGGTGAGGCGTGTTTCACCCTCAAGTCATTCTACAGGAAGCGCCACTCCCATCCTTATTGTAGGAAGGCACTGGACTACCGTTATTCCAAGTCCTGTAATTTTCAGAGTTTCTGGGCGGTGGTCGTCCGGTATTCTTGTCTCTCGGGGAGCAGCAGCAGATGTACTCTGGGGAAAACTCCAACAAAACCACTCAATTTCGGATTGTCCGTCACCACTTTCCCATTGCACTACTCCAACATTTTGCCAATGTCAAGGGCAGATTCATTGTCCCTCTCTCCAAAGCCGTCCTTGATGCCACCAAGTGTTACGAGTCAATCAATCCTCCCCCCACCATGGATCGGATATTCCAGTATCACACTACTATGTGTGAGGGTGTTTTGAAAGAGGCAGCAAAGTGAATGGAAGGAGAATGACACTATCATGGCGTTCCTTGTGTGTCACGTGAGGAAGCGACGTCAATTGCCGGCCGTGACCAAAATCAAAGCGGCCCCAAGCTTGCCTTGATATGGAGGCTATTCCATCTTGCTCTCATGGTCCCGCCGACTGGGAGAGCATTATTTCTCAATAAAATGCCGCTATAGTAACTTTGAGTGGGCGTGTTCATAAGCTCGAGGAGGAACTGAAAGAGAAGGACAAGAGAATTGAGTTGATTTTGATCGGAAAGCAATCTTATATTCGACGGGGTTGCCAATCCAGGTCATCTGTAAATGATCTTGAAGACAAACTCTCGGGGCAGGAGAAGTCCCTTTTTGATGGAGACTTTATAGACTTTGTTGCGCAAGTGGGCAGGATTTCTCGTCTCACTATGTTTAATAGTGATTGGCATAACGTGCATTCTGGACAAAAGGGTGGCTTGAATGCTGCCATGCTCTTTTGGGGGTACGAGTCGTACCAAGAGGCTCAAATGTATGCAGATGTCTACTTCCCGGAAAAAGTCGACGTACATTACAATCCATCAAAGCACGTGAAAAAGAGGAGTGCAAAATTCATGCTGACCGCGGTGACATTGTACTACAAACAGTGCATGATCTGTCGTATGATTTTCATTAACAGGAATGGTGTTATAAGGTTTTGGGTCAATTACCTAAGGTACCGGGTTTAGCGTACGTACCCTCATAAAAAATATCTAAACAAAGGAATTGATACAAATTAATGCCTAACTATCATACGATACGCTGAGCTGATTTTCGGCGTATATAGAGTGTTGTTTGTCCAAAACTTTAGCGATAATTGTGCACGATTCCCAAAAAGGTACGATAAACGTCACCGCAACAAAGCAAGGCCGTCGGTCCATTTCTAGGTTGTGTCAGAAAAGACAGCGTCAGGAATTGTCTGTGCTCGTCCACCAGCAAGTGCGCGGAGCTTAACCACTGCGGCGATCGTACTTGTGGACATTTGACGATTATTTTGATATATAATCGTCAATACTTTCTACGTAGTTTTCAATACCATTACCTGCGTAGAAATTAGTTGTCTCACATATGAGACCAATGGCTTATAACATCATTCCTGTTAACATTCATGTTTTCTTTATCACAAATATTATCTCTACTTCCTGCCCCTAACCGTCATTTTCTGTACCCGTGTCCCTGATTCCACTGTGTCTGCTGAGGATACTGCTACTGAAAATTCTGCAGCTGCGCGAACTGCTGCTGTGGCTGCTGTTGATACTGCATGGGCTGTTGCTGTTGGAACTGGGGCGGCTGCTGCTGAAATGTCTGTTGATATGGCTGATGTTGCTGATGATACGACTGCTATTGCTGTAGCCCGCAATTGCCTCCTCCTGTCTTGTTTTGTTTTTTGACCAATCTCTGAGGACAGTGATCTGGTGCATGGCCGGATTGGCTCGGCATGATCGTCTTATGAATTTCTCTCTGCAGTCCGACCATAATGTTGTATCTCGTTGTGGTGCATTGATGATTTGGACCGGATTTGGGGCATGTCATTGACGTGTGTCTGTCCTTGACGTGAAAACGTGAGGCAAAAGTTTTGATTTTCAAAAATCCTTTGCGGACTCTTTGGATTGCGCGGCTTAGGCTGTTGGTTTTCGTACACGCCAAACTGTTGTTGCATCGTCGGTTGGCAAAACTGTTGCTGTTGTGGGTATTGCATTGGTGGTGGCGGAGGTGGAATCTGTTGTTGCATTGGTGGTGTGACAATTGCTACGAACGAATGAGACAATTGCAACGAATGAGACAATTGTTACGCGCATCGTACACGAATTGTTGCGCGCATCGTACAATATTTCAAATCAAGTTTTAAACTCAACTAACTAGAAAACGTAAAATAGACCTCACAATTACAAGAAGGATTACTTCTTGACTTCCTTGGATTGGCTTCGTCAGGTCCAGGATTATTGTCCCAGTTTATCAGACACCGCCACCAGCAGCAAATACGACAAGGTATTTGCCACTTTCATCTTTATTCTATTTAACAAGTTAGCTTTTTTGTAGCCGGCAATTTCTTTGGCCTTCGAACGGCGCAGCGAAATTTGATTTTGGGTGAATGACCGATAATTCTTGACGCATTTCAAACGCATCATCCGCGTGGACAAGGACAACATGACACCTTCAACGACAGAGCCAAGTCTCGACGCAATCGTCGGACAACAGCGCTCCGACACAATTGACGCAATCGCAATCAACGCAATTGACGCAATCGTTGCCATCAATGCAATCGGCGCAAGCAACGCAATCGACGCCACCAACGCAATCGATGCACTTGACGCAATCGACACAGCCAACACAACCAACACAACCAACGCCATCGACGCCATTGACTCGAATCGTGACGACCACACCACTCGAAGTTTGGAAATCTAATCCTTTGCAAGGTGATTTCAACCCGGGCTCAAAGATCAGGAAAGACATTTTCATCGAGAAGCCAAAAGGATTACTGTACGTAGTAAAATAATTAGCTATCGACTTTTTTATTACTCAGTTTCAGAAGCTGAAACTTATCAT
>JALLOY010017113.1:0-10909 GCA_036939835.1 Thalassiosira delicatula
GCGTCACGTTTCCGAACCTGAAGTTTGCGGACCATAGCCCGAAGAGGCCGCCGCGGTGCGTTTCGCCCACGTCCGTCACTGAACAGGTCTCGGACGCCGTGGACGTCCTGAGGTCCAGCCCTCCGAAGGAGTACACCACGAGTTTGGGGGACCTTCCGCGGGAGGAGCTCATCAGCAGGCTCTACGCCTTGGAGGAACCGATGGATGCTCTGCCACAGGAGTCATCGGACGGGACGAAAGGGGTGGTTGGTGGCCGCAAGACGCGCTCTCAACTGGAGGCGTTTGACCCGGCAGATGTATCGAGCTGCGTCCATCATCCGGGTACCACTCTCCCTCCGGTGCGCCCGTGCGACACGCCGAACGGTTCTGACACGAAGACGCATTGGACGGGAGAAGAGCTACATCGTGTCACAGGGTGCCGTCGCTTCCGGAACTACCGCCATCTGATGTTGGCGTCGGAGGGAGGCACGTTTATGGATGGGGGGGAGTTCCCTCTATCGGTGGGGGCCTACACTACGATCCCCAAGGCCAAACAGGGCGGTGCCATTGATCGCAAGCTCGCCAAGTATCTGGACGTGGTTCACGTCGATATTGCTTTTGGTGATTGCCTAGCAGTTGGGGGGTCGAGATATGCTTTGATCTTTGTTGACCGAGCAACCCGGTATAATTGGGTTTTCTCGCTGAAGACGCTCTGTTCTGCTGACATTCTTGCTGCCTTCAGGTCTTTTCGCGCTGAGGCTGGCGGTCTGGCGAGGAGCTTTCGTTGCGACTGCGACGAGAAGTTATTTGGGAGTGCTATCCGGTCCTTCCTGCACGAGAATGAGTCTTCGATCATCGCCGCACCGGCGGGACGTCAGTCGTCGAACGGCTTGGTCGAGTCCCACTGGAAGATCATGGTTCACATGGCTCGAGCCTATCTGACAGAGAAGCAGATGCCGCGCCGGTTTTGGTACCATGCGATTTGCCATGCGTCGCGGGTGATGAACATGATTCCAGGGCGTTATCACGGGAAGTTGGCTTCTCCGTTTCTGCTAGTGCACGGGCGTCGTCCCGACGTCAGGAGCTGGATACCGATTTTCTCAGTATGCTATTTCCACCATTTCAAGGACGGCGATACTACGAGGTCGAAGAATCAAGCTCATACGATGGACGGCATCGCGTTGGGGCGATCGCCTACGTCGAACGCCATGCTGGTGTACAATCCGCGCAACAAGCAGTTCTACGAGCCGGACAGTTATCGTCTGGACCCCTACCGTCTCCCCTCTTCAGTCTACGGCGCCATCCCTCGAATGGCTTACGATGGTGGGCTGTTCTGCTCCCTCCACAGGGATAAAGACTCTCCGGTGGAGGAACCGTATCCGCCTGGCACGAGGGTGGAGGACGTCGATTCAACTACGCGTCTGACGAAGGCGGGGACGGTGATGGATATACCCATGTCGTCTGTGGATTCTCCTGCGTATCTCATCGTCTTCGATGACGGGTCGTCGAGGTCTGTTCCGGCCTCGGAGATGCCTGGGCTGATTCCTCCTCCCCCCGCGTCGTCGGTCGCAGATGAAGACGGATCCGCGCTTCTACCCCCGTTCCTACGATCTGGGTGCAAGATTACATACGAGCATGAGGGCGAATACAAGAAGGGCTACCTTGCTTTTGTCGACGGGTCATACAGGTTCAGCTACAAGACGCATCCCAACAAGCGTCGGGAAGACTGGGGGGTGCCGCTCCCGAACCTGGCTACGTCATGGTCGAGCATGTGCGCCGAGGGTATCCTCCTGCCAGGGCACGCGCCTCACTCCTTCATTCGGGCATCTCACACGGATACTACGTTCGATCCCGTTGCGCACTTTGTTAGCGCTGTGGATCTTCATAAGGATTGTCCGGCTTCGTTGCTGAGAGCGCTCTCCGATACTCATCCTGATCGTGAGGTCTGGCTTCAGAGCTACTATGAAGAAAAGAACAACATCGAGTCGCTTGGAACGTTCCAACGGATAACTCTTGGCGAGTATCGCGCCCTGCGCGAAAAGGGAGTTCCCCGTGCGATCCCTTCGATGTGCGTACTCACCATAAAAAGAGATGAGAACTTGCTGCCGCTTCGGGCGAAATCACGAATCGTGGTCCTCGGCAATCGCGAGGAGCGTGAATGGGCGAAGTCGGACAAGTACGCGCCTGTACTGAGGGCTGATTCGCTCCGGTTTCTTGTGAGCCTCGCGGTGGAGCAGGGGCGGACGCTGCGCCAAGGCGACTGCAAGAACGCCTTCTGTCAGGGTGACCTTCCGCTGAACGAAACCACCATTATCAAGCCTCCATCGGGTGATCCCGACGTTGAGCGAGGGGAGTATTGGTTGTTGAAGAAATGTCTCTACGGTCTTCGCCGGAGCCCCCGCCACTGGTACGATAAGATTCGGAAGATACTTAGCGCACTTGGGTTGAAACAGAACGCGCACGACCCGTGCCTTTTCACCGGGCACGTCGTCGACCCGGATGATCCCTCGGACACTCCATCCCTTGTACCACTCACGATGGGTCTCTATGTCGATGACTTCGTGTACTTCTCGCCTTCTGAGGAGGTCGAGAAGAAGTTCGAGCGTCTTCTTGAGAGACACCTGAAAGTGGATTTCATGGGGACAGTGGAGTGGTTTCTAGGTATTCACTTCAGATGGCGGTTGACGCCGACTTCTGTCGCCGTCCATCTGAGCCAAGCCGGGTTTGCCGCGAACACGGTGGAGCAGTTTGGTGGGCATGATAAGGTGCCGAGCCCGATGGCGACTCCGTACCGATCTGGGATGCCGATCGACGCCATTCCGGAAAGCGAGGAAGACGACGATGCTCCGGCTTTGGTTGCAAGAAAACAGCGCTACCAGAGCATCGTCGGGTGCGTTGGGTGGCTTGTGAATTGTACACGTCCTGACCTTGCACCAGCACACTCGTTTCTGTCTTCTTATAGCAACAAACCTTCTGCGGGGCACATGAAGGCTGCGCTCTACGTCATTCACTACATACATTCTACGCATGATTACGGTATATCCTTCACGTCCGAGGATCGTCTCCCTATCCACGCATACATGCAGTTTCCTTCAGCATGTGACGTCGAGGCGTACTCGGATGCGCTTCCGCCAACAACAAAATCGTCACATAATCTTAGCACTTATAGTGACGCGTGCTGGGGCTCCCAACTAGGAAACGCAGTCCCTGAAGGGACACTGGTTCCTCTTTTCAAATTTAGGAGCATGAGCGGGGGGATAGTCTTTCGCTCGTCCGGCCCACTCAGCTGGATTACAGTTCGACAGGACAAGACGTCTCTCAGCTCGTGTGAAGCCGAGATCCGGGCCACGAATGAGGCGTCCAAGCTCACCGTCACATCAAGGAATCTCGCTCAAGGTATGGCAGATAATGGATATCCGATCAAAGATACCGTGAAGCCCACGCACGTGTACAACGATAACGAGGCATGCGTGAAGTGGTGCTATAATATGACGGCGAAGAAGATGCGCTACATGGAACAACGCGAGAATAGAGTTCGAGAGTGGGTTGACGACTCCACGTTGACTATTGGACACGTCAAAGGCAAGGTCAACCCCGCTGATCTATTCACGAAGGAGATCAGAGACGGTACACATTTTCGCAAACTTCGGGACTCCTTCATGTCCCGGGCATCGGCGTTCCATCACGGCGATTCGCCAGCGGAGGTAGCGGCAGCAGCAAGGGCTTCCGCCGCGCCTAGTCTTCCACAACCATTTCACACGGGGCCGGAAGATTTCCTTACTTTTTTGGCCCGCAATCGCGGTTTTGCGGTCTCAGCCAATATTTCACATCTATCAAGCGCTGGCAGGCAACTTGTCAAGCGGCATATTGGTCTTTCTTTGCTTTAGCGACAGTGTTTCTGTTCGCTCGTGTGGGGGGTAGCTGTACACGAGGGACAGACCGTTTTCCGGGTATCGCCGTTGAAGTAGATCTAGGGGGCGAACCCCCTTTTCGCCTACTTTAAAGTAGATACCTCACTTTACACGTCTTCTTAGGTTGATGTCCCTTTTTTCGCGGACCATGAGATCCNGCGAACCCCCTTTTCGCCTACTTTAAAGTAGATACCTCACTTTACACGTCTTCTTAGGTTGATGTCCCTTTTTTCGCGGACCATGAGATCCGCTTTCCATCAAAAGCTGATTGTCATGTCCGCCGCTCTCCTCTGCGCCTTGGGGCCGTAAAGTCCTCCCGAGCCTTTTCACCTTTCCTCCCGGCGCGGCGTCGTTGCTTCCGTCGTCCGCCATGTCTTTCCCCCCGTTCGTGTGCCGCGCGTCAACATCGCGGACTGGATGGGGGGAAGCGCACATCCTCTTCCCGTCTCCGTCGTCGTCCGCGGGCTTCGACGCGACCACGTCCGTCTTCGCGGCGTTCCAGGCCCTCGGTTTGGACGCCGTCCTCCTCCCTTATGACGGGGAGCGGGAGCACCTCCTCGCGTTTGGGGTGCCGACGACCCCTCTCGCCGTCGTCCCTGCGGATTTCATTTCGTTGGGGGAGATGGCGGCCGGCGGCGTGGCCGTCGACGTCTCCGTCCTGGCTGGCCTCGCGCGGCCACTATTCTCTCTTCCCCGCGGACGACGCCAGGCTGTGGCGTCGCAGCCGCCGTCCGCAGCGATGTCGGGTCCGTCCGTCGGGGGGATCGCATCGGATTCCACCGCGGCGACTCCACCCTCGATCCATCCCTCCTCGATCCCTCCCTCCCGCGGTGCGTTCACAGCGTCGGACGGGGGGATCGCATCAGGTTCCGCTTTGGCGGCTCCGCCATCGATCCGGCGCGCCGCGATCGACAACAACCCTCCCTCCCGGGATGCGTTCGCAGGGGGGAACAACATCATCTTCGAGGATCCTCCGTCCCGAGATCCAGTCGCAGGGGAGGACGACATCTCCTCCCGCCGTGGCCTCGCTGAGGATCCTGGGCGGCCTTCCCGCGACCGAGCGTCGGGGACGAGCGTCGCTTGCCGTCATGAGAGCCCTCCTCGAGGGCACGTGGGGCGTCGTAGGGTCGGCCTCCGCCGTGCGGTCTCTTCTGTCGCGGCGGTTGCGTCGGATTCACGCTTTGCCGCTCCGAGAGGGCGGGAGCCGGTTCCGCTTGCGGTCACTGGGGTGGCTGTGGGGAGCTTCTCTTCTATTTCAAGCGGACCGCGAGTGGCTGCGGACCCTCCGTCGGGGGACGACACGTCCGCGCCTTCCTTCGGTCATGGACGAGTCGAGGGGACCCGTCGCGCGTCTGATGCGCATTCTTCCTTGCGGGGCGGCGGTGACGTTCGCCACCGTCCTTCAGCGGGCCGGCCTGGGCGCCCTGACCCCATCTCAGTGGGAGAGGCAGGGGCTGTCCTTCCCGTGGGTCTTTTGGGAGTCGATTGCTCTTCTGGCGGGGCGACTGAACGTCGTGGCGTTGATCCGCCAGTGTTCCAAGGTCATCCGAGTGTGCCAAGCGAGGTCTCGCATTCCGCAAGGGTTGGGGGGACCTCCAGGATCCGTTCTTCTTTCGACATGGAGGCCTTCCTTCGGAGCCTTGGGGGCGGCGTGCCGTCCGATGCGGGCGCCGGAGAAGTGGATCTCCCCCGCTGGAGCCCGGCGTCTGTCTCCCAGTCGGGGGGATGGGCGTTCCCCCTTCAAGAACGGCAAGCGACAGTGCCGTCGGTTGTGGCTGCGGCATCACGTGGATCCGCCGCTTCGAGTACAGCTTCGTCGTCGGTAGCTGGTTTGACTGGGCAGGCGTCCGTTGATGGCGTTCCTGCCGTCCCCCCTCTTCCGCCGGCGGAGGCGAATGGTCGGTCCGTCACTGAAGGCCCGTTTGGACGAGGGACCGCGTCGCCTTGCGTGCATCCACTAGCGAGTGCGCCTGGGTCCTTCCCGGCGGCGCCGTTGGTGCCTCCGGAGGTTCCTTCGGCGGTGGTGTCTCCGGGTGTTCCTTCGGCGTTGGTGTCTCCGGGGGTTCCTTCGGCTCCTCCGCCCCAGCCTGGCCAGGCTTCTGCAACGGCAATTAATGGGGTCTCTTGTGTGTCTTCGGCGGCCGCGGCGACCGGAGACGGTGCTCCGGTTCCGTGTGCGTCTATGGCGGCCCCGGGGGCGGCGGCCCCCACGGTTGCGGCATCGTCCATGGCCGCTGGAGAACCGTCGTTTCCGCGTGCGCCTGGCCGTGATGATCGGGACGCGGGGCCGATGCCCCTGTCCTGGACGGCGCCGCCTGTGACTCATTCATCCTTCCTCCCGGTTGGGCAGGGTTCTTCGATGCCCGCAAGCATGGGGGGCCGACAGTCGTCCGCAGGGGCGGCTGCTTTCGGAGATGGGGGGCAAGGGCCCTATGGCCACTGGCGTCAGCCTTCCGCGCATCCGTCAAGCCTTCCCTCGGGGAATGGGGGGGGGTCCGATCCATCGTCGTCCCGTGGGGCGGTCCCAGTGTCGGGTTTCGATTCGTGGGAGAATGACAGCATCTCCAACGCGACGACGTTAGCCTCCCAGCGGGGTCCAACTGCCTGGGAGTTCGCTCGCATGGCGAGTGGTCACACGCTGGGATGCGGGAAGATCTCGGGTCGGGAGTCGTGGGACAAGGCCAAGCCCATCATCGATATGAGACTCCGCAACCTCATCTTCGGTACGGGTTCTAGTCCGGACCTCAAGACCACGCCTTCAAATGAGTTCGCAAGCGGATGGTGGGAGGAACAACTGGTGAAGGTCCTGGAAGAACCTGTTTCGTCGTTGTTTGCTGGCGATCCGCCCCCATATGCGGGCAAGGGATTTGAGATGGTTGCTCGTTTGCGTGATTATTTTGCCGCGTCGGGCAGTGTGAACCTCTTGAAACACGTCCGTGATCTGTGCTCGCTTGAGCAGGGGGCCGAGGAGTTTCCCCAGACCTACAAGCGTCGTGTGTCTGAATTGTGTGCCGCGTTGTCGCGGGGGGGGCTCGCTATCCCTGAGGAGCTTCAAGTCTTGTTTATGCTGAAGTCTCTCAACGAGGAGTGCTCTCCGATAGAGGAGGAGTACAACATGGAGCGCGCTTCGCTAGACGGCCTCACTCTGGAGTCTCTGGCCGCAAAATGCGACAGGGTCCGGGCCAACAAGGAGGTGAACATCGGCCGCAACGGCAAGCCCGTGAAGACTGCTCGAAAGCAGGGTCCGTCCGCCAGACAGGCAGAGGTCGAGGAAGATGACTCGAAGGGGGACCCGTTCAAGTTCATGAAGTCTTTGGGTTCCGCAAGGATCAACGGAGTCGCGAAACTTTGTTTGCAGGGCAAAGAGAAGAAGCGATGCTTCATCTGCTGGGGTACGAAGGGGCGCGCCCATTGGCCGTCGCAGTGTCCTCTCTTGAAGGAGTATGGCTTCGTGATGAAGCGCAAGCCGGCGGATGAGCGACCAAAGGATGAGGAGAAGGCCCCGGCTGCCAGTCTCGCTCAGGGCCAGCCCAAGCCGTCGCCGTCTCCGGCCCCGGCTCCTGCCCCACCTCCTCCGCCTGGCGGCGCCGTGTCGGAGCCTGCTGGGAACCATGTTGTTGTAGAGGAGTATGACTCCGATCCCGCATATGATTATGAGGGAAAATCGAAGGGCGCCACGTACAGTAGCGTAACCTCTAAGGGTGCTTTTGACCGTTGCTCGCCAGTTCTGCGTAGGATTTCGCCTTTGCCTGTTGTTGCCGTGTCCGGTTGCGCGGGTCAGGTCGACCGCTGTTTGGCAGTGTCGCCATCTCTACCGTCGTTGCCTGTTGGTCCTGAGTCTGAGTCGTCGTTCCCTGTGTCGCCATCTCTTCCGTCGTTGCCTGTTGGTCCTGAGTCTGATTCGTCCATCGTTCCCACTGACGTTCGGGCGTCGGCGGCAGCCAGGTCCGTTGCGCCACAGTGCAGGACCGTCCATCTCCCTCGTGTCGTTGCACAGCTGCTAAAGGATCCGCCTCCCTACGCGATAACGGCAGTGAAGGCCAGTGTGAAGGGGGCGCGCTGTTCGCTCCTCGTGGCGGACACCGGCGCCACGGATCATATGATACCGGACAAGTCGGCGTTCGTTTCTTACCGCCGCGTCGATAGCCTACGCGTGCGGATGGGCAACAACACGTTCGCTAGGGTCGCGGGTAAGGGTACTGCGATTTTCTCGCTCAATGGGAGGACCGTCCTCGTTCGTGACGTCCTCCATGTCCCGGATCTGGGCACGCCGTTGTACAGCCTACGGGCTCATTCGAAACAACGAGGTTGTGGCCAGATGAGTGCTGAGGGTTGTGGGATGTTTGTTTGGTTTCCGTCTCTGGTTCTCGAAGTCGATACATCAAGCGACTGTCATCTCATTTATGGGCCTGTGGGGCGATCCGCGGGACTTGCCGACTGCGACTATGTTCAGCCGGTTGGATCTGTTGACAAGTCGGTGTCTGCTCGCGTGGTGTCTACTGTTCCGTTGGACGATGGTCCTGCGGAAGTTGCTGGCGTCACGTTTCCGAACCTGAAGTTTGCGGACCATAGCCCGAAGAGGCCGCCGCGTTGCGTTTCGCCTACGTCCGTCGCTGAACAAGTCTCGGACGCCGTCGACGTCCTGACGTCCAGCCCTCCTAGGGAGTACACCACTAGTTTGGGAGACCTTCCACGGGAGGAACTCATCAGCAGGCTATACGCCTTGGAGGAGCCGATGGATGCTCTCCCACAGGAATCATCAGACGGGACGAAGGGGGTGGTTGGTGGTCGCAAGACGCGCTCTCAGCTGGAGGCGTTTGACCCGGCCGACGTCTCGAGCCACGTCCATCATCCGGGTACCACTCTCCCTCCGGTACGCCCGTGCGACACACCTAACGGTTCCGACACCAAGACGCATTGGACGGGAGAAGAACTACATCGTGTCACGGGGTGCCGTCGCTTCCGGAACTACCGCCATCTGATGATGGCATCTGAAGGAGGTACATTCATGGATGGGGGGGAGTTTCCGTTGTCGGTGGGGGCCTACACTACGATCCCCAAGGCTAAACAGGGCGGTGCTATTGATCGCAAGCTCGCCAAGTATCTGGACGTGGTTCACGTTGATATAGCTTTTGGTGATTGCCTCGCGGTTGGGGGGTCAAGATATGCTTTGATCTTTGTTGACCGAGCAACCCGGTATAATTGGGTCTTTTCGCTGAAGACGCTCTGTTCTGCTGACATTCTTGCTGCTTTCAGGTCTTTTCGCGCCGAGGCTGGCGGTTTGGCGAGAAGCTTTCGTTGCGACTGCGACGAAAAGTTATTTGGGAGTGCCATCCGGTCCTTTCTGCACGAGAATGAATCTTCGGTCATCGCCGCGCCGGCGGGACGTCAGTCATCGAACGGCTTGGTCGAGTCCCACTGGAAGATCATGGTCCACATGGCTCGAGCCTATCTGACAGAGAAGCAGATGCCGCGTCGGTTTTGGTACCACGCGATATGCCATGCGTCGCGGGTGATGAACATGATTCCAGGGCGTTATCACGGGAAGTTGGCTTCTCCGTTTCTGCTTGTGCACGGGCGCCGTCCCGACGTCAGGAGCTGGATACCGATTTTCTCGGTATGCTACTTCCACCATTTCAAGGACGGTGATACTACGAGATCAAAGAATCAAGCTCATACAATGGACGGCATCGCATTGGGGCGATCACCGACGTCGAACGCCATGCTGGTATACAATCCGCGGAACAAACAGTTCTACGAGCCGGACAGTTATCGTCTGGATCCCTACCGCCTTCCCTCGTCGGTGTACGGCGCCATCCCTCGAATGGGTTACGATGGCGGGCTGTTTTGCTCTCTCCACAGGGACAAAGACTCTCCGGTGGAGGAACCGTACCCGCCGGGCACAAGGGTGGAGGACGTCGATTCAACTACGCGTCTGACGAAGGCGGGGACTGTGATGGATATACCCATGTCATCTGTTGATTCTCCGGCGTATCTCATCGTGTTCGATGACGGGTCATCGGGGTCTGTTCCGGCGTCAGAGATGCAGGGGTTGATTCCTCCTCCCCCCGCATCTTCGGTCACAGATGAAGATGGATCCGCGCTTCTACCCCCATTCCTACGCTCCGGGTGCAAGATTACGTACGAGCACGAAGGCAAATACAAGAAGGGCTACCTCGCTTTTGTCGATGGGTCCTACAGGTTCAGCTACAAGACGCATCCCAACAAGCGTCGGGAAGACTGGGGGGTGCCGCTCCCGAACCTGACTACGTCATGGTCAAGCATGTGCGCCGAGGGTATCCTCCTGCCAGGGCACGCGCCTCACTCTTTCATTCGGGCATCTCACACGGGCACTACTTTCGATCCCGTTGCGCACTTTGTTAGCGCCGTCGATCTTCATAAGGATTGTCCGGCTTCGCTGTTGAGGGCGCTCTCCGATACTCATCCTGATCGTGAGGTCTGGCTTCAAAGCTATTATGAAGAGAAGGACAACATTGAGTCGCTTGGGACGTTCCAGCGGATAACTCTTGGCGAGTATCGCGCCCTGCGCGAGAAGGGGGTTCCCCGCGCAATCCCTTTGATGTGCGTTCTCACAATAAAAAGAGATGAGAATTTGCTACCGCTTCGGGCCAAATCACAAATTGTGGTCCTCGGCAATCGCGAGGAGCGTGAATGGGCGAAGTCGGACAAATACGCGCCAGTTCTGAGGGCTGATTCGCTCCGGTTTCTAGTCAGCCTCGCGGTGGAGCAGGGGCGAACGCTACGCCAAGGCGATTGCAAGAACGCATTCTGTCAGGGTGACCTTCCGTTGAACGAAACCACCATTATCAAGCCTCCATCGGGTGATCCCGACGTCAAGCAGGGCGAGTATTGGTTGTTGAAGAAATGTCTATACGGTCTTCGCCGGAGTCCCCGCCACTGGTACGATAAGATTCGAAAGATACTTAGCGCACTTGGGTTGAAGCAGAACGCGCACGACCCGTGCCTTTTCACCGGGCACGTCGTCGACCCGGATGATC
>JALLOY010017958.1:0-10325 GCA_036939835.1 Thalassiosira delicatula
CCGGTCCGTAGGCAAAATGACATTGTCTGAAAGGCTTTCAGCATCAGGCGTACCGCATTCAACGGAATGCCCCAAGACTGGAGGCCAATACTTGTCGGAGGGTGAGCCGTGCAATCATAGCAGTCACCGAGGTCCATACCGCTAATGCTGCAAGGATGGTGCATGACCTTGGAGACGTCACTATAGTATGTTTTGCACATGGCGTCATCAATACATTTACTGCCATATTTGGCAAAGAGATCATCGGGAAACAGGCCATTCTCCCCAGCACGTGCCATCATCCGCTTTGCAAAGATTAGCTTGTTCCGCCAATTGAAGTCTGCCTCGATCAGACATATAGCGCTCAGCTGGTGTACAAAATTATTACCACAGATCTTTTCCAACAACACAGTCAAACGCCTACCCCACCTTGTCAGAGGTATCCCAGTGCATACATACATACTGAGTTTAGCTGCATGTATTGCAGATAACATAGGGTCAAATGATGCGGCCTTGTGGTGGCTGAAATGTAAGCCTGAATACGAAGACAGAATTTGCTCAATTGCCTTCTGCCAGTATTACTGAAAATCATCTACTGTCACCAAGGAGGATATCTCCTCTTGAGACATTTTTGCATATGTTATTGCAGCCTCCTCAAAGAGCAATTTTGTTGCAGGATCCATATCAGGAGGAAATACATATGTCCCCTCTAAAATCTGCTGCGCTGCCTCAGTGTTACCAAGAAAACCTAGATCATCAAACAGCTGTCCTGAGTAACATGGAGCTGAAAAGGCTAGTAGGAAACGCTCTGAGGGGTGTTTACTGTCATGCATAAACACCCCATCCTCTGTCTCGTATTCGTTGGTCTCCTCTCCCTCTTGTATCCTAACTGAGTACACGGCCCCACCACTATCCTTCTTTGTAGAGTATCAAATCCTATTCCATGTTCTTTTCTGCATTCCTCTTGATGTATAATCCGTAAGTAGGATCTCAGCCGCCACATGCTCGTCCTCCTTTTGTTTTGCCCTCGCCAATCTATCCTGCAAATGTAGTGTTCTGAGGCCTGCAGCCTTCTTCTCCAGCTTCCGAAGCTCCTTCTTGCATATAAATGATTCTATCCTCCAGGTCTCTTTTGTCATTTCCGTCAGATTTATTCCTCGCTTATCACAGGCTCTCTCTAGGTTTCTTGCATCTGGCACCCTGCCACTCAAGTATCTTCCAATTCTCCACAGCAACCTCCTCCTTCTCGGCCAGACTCCCACCCATGGGCTCCAGTCTATGTGGCATTGTTTGAACTTCCTACATTTACTTTCAGCTGCTTTCATATAGTCAGCAAGTTCATCATCACACTTGTTCGGGTTGATCTGGAAAGTAGAAGAGTCCATAACCTCCGCAAATTTTGTTAGATGGTTGAGTTTCTTGAACATGCCGTGTGACCAACACAACTGCTTCAGCACAGTATTGTGTGCATCCACAATCCGCTCATAGTCACAGTTCAGCTTGCGACCAACCGCTGGCAGTACAATACAATCGACTACAGAAGTATTTTTTCTCTTACTTGGCACAAAACCAAATAGCCTGTTGCTTCCCCTGTAATGGCTCATAGCCTAAGTAAGTTGCAGAAAAATTAACCAACGCCGATTTATTTGCATCAGATCTTTCTGGGAAAGAGGAAAGCCGCCACCATCACCTGACCTTATTCTCTTTTCTGAATTCAAGTAGTGTGACTTTATCACCACACTCGTCAATTATCATTCCAAACATACATCGCACGACATAGAACCTGGAGACATATCAGCCACGGTGCACAAGAAGAAACGTACCAATGACCCCCAAGCTGGAGAAGACTAGAATTCTGTCGAGGAATCCGTCTACAATCCAGATGGATCGTTGAAAGGTACCAAGGAGACTGGAGTTGAGCTTTTCAAGAAGGCGTCCACCATCAATCAGCTCAATGCGGATGAATTGCCTATCATTCATTTGAAACGAGGCTCAAACCCCGCATTCAACATGGTCATTGGCGTGAATACCAACGGTAGGACGTCTGATGATGGCAAGACACATCACTGGAGCCTCTTCCTCATCCAGAGACTCTTTACTCAGATTATTGTGAGACCACGGTGGCAATTGTGGATCGCAAAAATGGGACTCAAAGCTGGACTCAGTGACGTGGCACTGGATTTCTCCCAAGCCCCTTCAACACCCCCCTGTCGAAAGAAATACTGGGAAGATGGTTTTCAAACCTTCTGTCCCACAAACCAAAAACTCCTGGACAGTGTCCAGTCCCAAGGAGCACAAAGTGCTTGCCGCAGAGGCGCCAAACCTTGTTGGCGAAGATTGGGTGGCTTCTGATGTATCCTGTACTCCACGGACCCCCCTCTCCTACCAGTGCAAATAGAACGGCAGGTCGTGTTTCAGTGCTAGGTGAGGTGGAATGTTGTGATGGTGTCAACACAAATTGGTTTTTGAGACCATGAAAGAATCTCTAAGGTGTCAAAAGTGTGCTGCATCTTTGATTTCCTTTGTGAAAATATCTGCAGTATTGATGACAACCGGGATATGGAGGACGCTTGCTTGCTTGGGCTCTTGGACGATTTCACAAGTTTGGTTTTCGCAAAGATTGATGTGTTTTGTTCCCTTGTTTGTAACTGAGATTGCCCAATTCACTGTTGCTTGGTTATTGTTGAAAACCGGAGTGGACAATAGCAAGTTGATCATTCCCAGATCCGCCGCTTGATTCAGCATGTGGAGAAGCTCCATTATGCACTCATTTGTAGCAATGATCTCGGCTTCACACAAACTCAGAGCAGTACGGTTCTATCGAATAGACTTCCAGGCAATAGGGCTGCCGCAACAACAAATCAAGAAACCTGACAGCAAACAGAATTTGAACATTTCCAACAGGGTACCGTTCAGCACGGAGTTCCCAATCTGGCTGCCCCAGCATGAGTTGCTGAACACCGTGAACTGGTGACACTCCAAGGGGGACGGTGGAGTCGCATCCATGTACGCTTCTTTGTCGTGATAGTGACGGAAGTAAGTGAACAATTGCAAAGTTGACGTTGCATCTGAATGAAAGGAGATACTGCACCCACTTGTCGAGTAAAGGTACTTAAGCATGTGGACTGCTGATTTGTAGTGCTGGTGGGAAGGCGTCTGCTGGTACGACGCAAGAAAGATAAGGCATGGTGCAATGTCCGGCCTGGTGCATGTAGCAAACCAGTTAATCGAGCCGACAATGCCCTTGTAAACCTTTGTTCTGTGTGCCAGATCTAGATCATCCGGCATTTGGAATGGATCCGATTGGTAGGCCGGACCAATAGGGTGTAATATTAGGCACTCGGTTCATGTTGTTGGCACCGAAGCAGTAAACGCGATTTGAGTCATGTGCACCGAAACATGATCCTCTGGCAGCGCTTCCATTGGAACGCTGTACCAAGGAAATAATTGACATCGCCCATGAAGTCAACAGTAATGTGTTTCGCTAGCTTCGTCCGGAAGCGGTCTTCTTCCGCCGGGTCTATGGAATAGAAAACAAAATCATCAACATACACGTCAACGCAAAGAGGCGCTTTCTCCGCCATGTGAGTAGCCGCATTCTTCGGAGGCGGTATCTTGTACTGGAAAAGTTCACCCGGTGGCAGATTGGACGCCAGGACTCTTACCGCACCGTCCGGCTCACCGACAATACCCGTGAAAAGACACGGGTCGTTCGGCGATGGGGTGAGATGAATCTTTTTGAGTATACCCGTGAACATATTATACCAATGGTGAGGTGAGCAGCGCAGCCCGTACAGAGTCTTCTTTAGGTACCAGAACTCGTCCTTCTCGTAGGCCGGGTCGCCAACCGGAGTAGGAATCACTACTTGTTTGTTGTCCGGCAGATACGCCTGACAGAAAGCGTTTTTGCAATCATTTTGCTACAACACTTGATTGTCACCAACCGCTTGAGAGGTGATGAGCCTCAAGGAACTATATTTTAGCACCGGCGCGTACCGATCAGACTAGTTGTAGTATCAATCTTTGAAATTACCAAGAACAACAATCTGTGACTTAGCTCGGTGCGGATCACTGTCCTTGTCGGGCTTAACCACCAAGACACACATCAAAGGAATGCTTATTGGGACAACGCTCTGCCTGCGGAGTGAGAGGTAATGTTTTTAGTCATGCTCCTCCAACCCATGTTTCTCCTCGTGATACACGTCCAATCAGACTTGATGGTCTGGATTGGTAGGCTTCAGAGCCTGGAGGAGAGACGGTGGGAACGGACTGAGGAGTTGCTTGGCGGAGACAAAGTTTGCAGACGGGAGGGTAGTCGACAACGGCAGACAAAGAAACGAGCTGATTTATCCGTGCTCTGGAATAATGATGTCGTCCCCAACAAGGGTAGTCCAAGTCCACTTGAAGTCTAGCAGCGGCACTGTGGAGTCTATTTTCATGCTGCGTGCATTCCTGTGGACCTCAAAACGGAATCCCCCCTTATTGGCCGTGTGGCTCAGGTAACCCTTTTGGAACAAACTACCGTGGTCCATAGTCACTTTTGAACCACACGACAAGTAGCGGGGGAGTCCCTGAAAGGGGTCAGGTGAATCGGAAGATGGAGGAGTGTCAAATTGTCCGCCAGGACCAAAGAAATCTTTGAACGATACCTCTCGGGTGGTACCGTCATCCATGGCAATAGTGTAGGAGTGCTCCTGCGGATCAACGGCCGCCGTGTCAATGATTGGCGATGTCAGAATAGGTATACTCTGCACTATGCCTTTGGTGACATCTTTGCCGACGCCGATGAAACGCGGATCCCTAGCTGAAACGGTTCTGGAACCGGGTCCGTCTTGTTTCTGTAGAGGCCACACGTGAGGCTGCCGTCGTAGCGGACGGACTTTGGAAAGTTCGTGACCGGGAGTCGACTTTCATTGTGCTGGAACGCTGGCGGTGATGGTAAGATCTCATAAAGGGTTGTAAAACAAGATAGTGTTAGTAGATTTGTCACGTCCAACTGCAATACCATCAAGCACTTGATCTTCGGTGTTCGACCGTGACTGTGTGTCGTCCTTCAATTGGTTCCAGTAACCCACTGAGAAAGCTCAAACCACGTCCTCAAATCTTGCTTTGTTCCATGGACTAGTTCAAACGGGGAAGTGAGCTTATTAGGGACCTGATTCATCATCTTGGCCGCCTGCACGAGTGCAAAAAAACAAAACTCCCGGCCAACCTGTTTCTCTGTAATGTAGGCCCGTCCTATCTAGACCATGGTCCGCCACGTCTGCTCAACAAGGCCATTGGACATCTGACGGCCTGCCGGGGCCACGATTATACGGTTCCCTTCCTTCCGGATCCATCAGAGCGCTTGACCGCTCGTGATTTCTTATGGAAGGTTGAGTGAAACTTGCGGGGAAGGCCGCCAGCTGCAACTCAAAATGCCGCGAGAGCATCAACAAAATGGCTCGATGTCAATGATGTAAGACCAAAGAACAAGGTGTAACATGTTGCAACGTCAACAATCATCAACGCGTACCGGTGCCCACCCAGTGCAAGGCAGTCCCCAAAAACAATATCCGTATGCACCTTATCCAGGTACTTAAAATTCTTTTTGATGGACTTACTGGCCGTAGGGTTAATTATGGTAGAGAAATCACCGAGCGTGGGAGGCAGCTCTCCGGACCAATGAAGCACCACATTGAGCAAAGCTGCCATCACGTGCCTCAGGTTTTTGAACTTGCGACACCCAAATATGTGGTGAAGCTTCAGCGACTCGAATTCAGTCAGCGACTGGCATGCCACCGGAGTGTTGGCTGGTAGGATCGGGGGAAGGTTTGAGGCGTCAGGGTGGAGAGTCTCCAAGAGCGTCAGTGACAGAGGCGCCTCCGTAGAGTGGATCAACTGATCCTCCGTGATCGTCTCAAGGGTTGGCTGTGTTTCTGGAGGCACAACATGCTGAGTTGCTTCAGTATGCTGCAGCAACGGGGAAGATTCGGGAGCAGCTTCAGGCATTGTGGTGCCCCTTGAAGCTCGCAATTCCGTATAGTCCAGATGGCTAGGATCATAGGCAGCTCCGATTGGACAATAGCTGACCAGGTTGTCAATGCTGTCGTCAATCTGTAATATGAAGTGCAGGAACAAAATGCATGACCCCATGCCGTAAAATGAGAAAGTGCCGCAGCCAGGCATCGCCTTATGCTTAAGTAATGAGTACAGCAGGTTGCACAAGGCCGGTACGTAGAGAGCTCCCCGAAGTAAGATGATCTTCCCGTTGAGGCTAATCACAGCCAGCCCTCTCCACAAACTGGAATCACTGATTCATTGCCCAGTGTGACCGTTCTATGGCTACACTTGTGTAACAAAATAAACACTTCACGATCGAGGAGCATGACATGGGTGGCTCCAGAATCAGCACAAGCTTCCTCTTTACTGTCAACAAAGTGGAAGCTTGATGGTGCGGATAATGTCAGCGCAACCTTAAGGTCATCTGCAGCCGTACTAAAGACTGCTGGGACTGTGCCCTGCAAGCAGAGACACGAGCCGTTGATCTGCGTGCTGCGACATGGCTTGCCATCTTTGGCTTCCATTCTGCTATTACAGGGTGGACATGCAATCCACCGAAAGGAAGCCTACTAATATGGTGAGACAAGGAGTAGGATGAAGCGGAGTGGCTAGTTTTAACACTACCCATGCCCAGAATCTGTTCACCCGAGGCGTCCACCATGTTTTCAAAGTCACGCTGAAATTCCGCGTCGTCGTCCTCATCAATTAAAATTTCCTTGCGGTCCTGGTATCTGTTCTTTGTCGCAAATCTTGATATTTCCGATGGAGGTGGCATCGGAGTAGGAAGAATCAGGCCGTCAGACCGCTCAACACGCTCGATGGACGTGGCGCGGCGGCCAGACACCTGAGCCGGCGTCGGAGGAGCCGGAGCCACGCCTGTTTCTTGGATTGGCCGCCTTGCACGCCTCCTCCACTTTGATGATGGTGTCCGCCTTGGCTTTGTCTTCCACCAAGACAAGACCACGAGACGTGAGACACAGACATCCCGATTCCCAATGACTCGGCACTAGGGAATGGCAGATAACACACTACTTTTTCTCTTCAAGCACCTTGCACACCTGCTCCCAACGTATGCCCTTTTGAGGAGGGTATGGCGGAGGACCAGGTGGTGGTGGTGCCAGGCCAGGAGGAGCTGGTGAGGGCGCCTGCGAGGGGGGTCCCTTCTTTGGCTGTGTCTGTGTTGCGTCTGGACCCCCCTGGGTTGGATTCGCCGACGGTGCGCCAGAGAGAAGACTCAAGGCATCCTTGGTGGTCTGCTTGTTGCGTAGTAGAGACTCCAGTCCGTGGCCCCAACCACAAGGAGATCTCCAGCCGTGAAATTCCCCAGTGTCCCACAGAACCTCTCCTAGTACATGTTGTTAAGCACAAAGACTGGGAGGGGTGACTCCAAAGTGACTCCGTGCAGGTGTGCCTTAAACCTACAGATTTATCCAAAGAACGCATTAGTAGTCTCCACCGGCCCCTTGTGAAGCGTCAAAAACAGCTTGATGTCCACAAGGCGCTGTGTTGGTGTCTTGGGTTGGATTGACACAAGGAGGGCAATCAGCATCTCGATGCCTCTATTGACAAACTTCGGCTTGTCGTGGAACTGGTGGAGGTAGCGACTGTTCAGTGCCTCAAACATATCGCCGTGAACACGCTTGCGGTGGACCTCAGTTCCAGGGAGAGACGTCGTCCAATCGGTCACCGCTGTGAAGAAGGGATCTGCCTTGTAACTATTCAGCTTCATCAGAAAAAGGGGAAGGATTCAATCTTCCCAGAGTATTAGGGGAAGGGAGTGGTGGGTTTCTTGACGGTTGGCGCTGATGTTTTTAGAAACTGTTGCATCATCAGTTGGTTTTGCTGCTGCTACTGCATCATCTGCTGCATCATGAAATGCACAGTGGGGTCAATGGAGGACGCTTGAGCTGGTGCTTGCCCTGGATTGGCGTTTGCGTTAGGTGCCACACCCTGGAATTGATAGATCGGTGGTGCCCTCCCTTGCATGTTGGGAATGCCACTATGAATAAAAAATGACAGGTCCACGGTGTCCCCCCTTGCCCTGTGGCCCCAGGGACAACACCGGGTGCGCCATTTTGATGTTGAGGTGGAGGAGGGGAGGGAGGCCCAGGTGGAGCAGACGGCAGATCACTCAAGCTGTCAGATCGACCCAGCCAAGGAAGAGACGGGAGTCTCGTCCTCAACGCCATGACCCCTCCTCCCAATACAGCCTGCGCAAGTGGGCCGTCAGTCGATGGTTTCTTGAGAGAAGAGGTATCATGCGGAGGTGTGCACTGAACGGTCAAATTATTCAATGGGGGGGATTCATTGACCAGGGATTCTTTGCTGCGTCCATGGCGACAGGGAATACTGCCTGCCCTTGGACCAGTTCATTCTGTTGTTGTTGCTGTTGTGCTGCATGAGCTGTCATCGCGGCCACGGTCTCTTGGTGGAGTTGCTGAAGAGCCGCTTGTTGCTGTTGGAGCTTCTGTTGTTCTGTTGCAATTTGGAGCACAAGGGCCTCCTGGGCGGCAATTGCCACATCCGTTTGATGGCCGGTAGCTCCGTTGGCCCCATCCTGCTGTCCTCGACAACAATTGTGCTTAGTGCGTCGGACGGGGGATTGGACAAGTCGTCAACGACGATTGCGATTAGCGAGTTGGACGGAGGATTGGACGGGGAAGTAGAGGAAGCGGCAGCAGCGCGTGTCGCCGGCAGTGCGCCGAGGGATGGTGAGGATGGCGATTTGGATGGAGCCGCCGGGAGGGGTTCAATTTGTAGGACCACGCCAGGGTAGCTGTGAACCCACTGATCCCGGTTCATGAATTTTGTAAAAAAGAAAATAGGGAAACCCCTTGTTTTTGAAGAGATTGATGGACCACTCCATGCAGGAGTTGTCGGTGACCCAGAAGTGATGAGATATCAAATTTTTGTCGTCGGTAGGGGGTCGGGTGATGGAAAGGACCCTGATTTGGATTTGGGGGGCATCCAGCTTGAAGGTGCCGTCGAAGTGGGAATCCGCCATCGATGATGGCAAAGGAAGACTCTCATTTTGAGGAATTGGGCGGGTGGTACCATGATCATGCGATGGCCATGGCTCTCTCCCCATACGTATAGGGGATCATACCTCCTGAGCTGATCAGCTTTTATTTTATTGTGAGACTACGGTGGCAATCGTGGATCACAAAAATGGGACTCAAAGCGGGACTCGGTGATGCACTGGACCAACACAACCCCAGGTTGCCCCGAGCGTGGGCTAGGTATCTGATAGTATCTTTTATTTTTATATCATAGAAGGAGTTTTTACCCAGTTTTTACCTAGGTATGTATGTTAGATGCCCTAGAGTTACGCAAAGTACTGATTATAGTAGGAGTACTCATCTTACGATATCCAGTAAGTACCCTATGCATGACTCGAGATCCAAGATATGTACGATATCTACCTACTCTACATAAGGTCGATGATCTGTACCATAAATATGTATGGTATGTCTCGTGTGTGATGTATCGTAGGTACGTAGTACATGCATTGATTCGAGAGCCAAGATATGTAATGTAGTCGGGTCGACGATCTCTGTCACGTGTGTGTGGCGCTTGCAGGGCATCGTTCTACGTTCTACGTCCAATCTCACTCTCCGCCGTCACCCTTCGAGAGTGACAATACTCATCAGCCCAGGCAACGATAACTTCACTTCTTTCACCAATTGTTCTCACTTTTTATCGCAGACCGATAAAAGACAACAGGTTTCAATGCTGTGAGTGTAGTGTGAATTGATGAAAGTTGTTTCCCGGTCATCTCTACTGGATACTGCTATGATATGTCATTGTTATTGTGGACCCTTGCCATGTATTATTAACTAATCCATCTTCTCCTTCATTCTGTTTTATTATCCCCGACGCCCTGGAATTGTTGTTTTTACCAAACACAACACCACAACACCTCCCACCACAACCCAGCTCAACAATCTTAGACAACTCCGCCATCGCCGCCGCAACCGCCGAAGTTGTGCGGCGTGCCACCCGCCGTGGCGTCAACTACCGCCACGGCAACGGCCCTATTACGGGACGACTTCCGACGTCAAAGCTGGGTGCTTGGAAAGTGATTGTCATTGCGCTTGTTTTGTGCTACCTCGTCCCATTAGGTAGTGCAGATACAGGCAACAAGGTATGTCTCGAATCAGTAACATGAGATGGTGGATATGTATGCATGTTGCTCACTGTACATAAAAAATCTCACTATGTCTCTCCACCAACCACCACTTCAAGGATGAGGCTGAGGCTGAGGCTGAGGAGATGATTGCCGGAGGGATTGGGCATGGGGTGTA
>JALLOY010018664.1:0-10278 GCA_036939835.1 Thalassiosira delicatula
AACAAGTTGGACTCGCTGACAGGCAAGCTGCTGTCAGTGATCACTAAGGTACAACGTAGTTGCAATACTAAGATTAGTTTGATCGAGGATAGGATGAAGGCGTTGGAGGGAGCTCGATTGAGGGTGGATACCTCTGCGAGCCCTCGAGCGTCAGGCCCTTCTCCTCATGCACAGCCATCTAATGATGAGATAATTGCGGCAATGCTGTCTGGTGCCGATCCTAGGACGCTGGGTGGCAATAACTCTACGACAGGTCCAACTGCGGCGGCTCCAGTCCAGGCGTCGAGCAGTAACAATGGAGTGCAACCCTCATCTGTGGCCAGGGTGGATGGCAACACTGTCTTTGGGCAGGCCAGCCTGGGGGGCTCTCAAGTCGATCTCACCGTCAACACTTTGTATGCCATGATCCAAGGTATTGAGGCGCAGCAAGCGGTGTTGCTGGATAGGTCGAAGAGTCGGGGAGTCATCTTCAAGGATCTGGCCTTTGCTTCTGAGGCGGAGTTTGATAGGTTCTACACAGATGCCAATCCGACAGGAAGGGGCTTAGCTGGGTTGGTGGACCTCATTTCCATCTGGGCTTTTACTTCTACGGAACAAGTCTCCACCACGGATTGGCTTCAAACACTTCACAAGTCGATGGCCACGGGTTTTGCGAACAATGTTGAGACACAATATGTGAACTCGATGCACAACCGCTACCCAGTACCTTTTGTCGGCTCGTCGTCGGTCATCACTTCGACGCAGCTCCTCAAGATGTTTGAGTCCTTGTCCACCTGGCGAGGCAACGGCATTGGAGACGGGACCAAGGAGCGTATGCTACAGTTCCTACGACTGGGAGTACAGAGTCATCGGACTTATGTGATGGACAATGTACCCGCTGGGACACTCCGTGATCATGCGTTGAAGAGTGCTGACTACAGTCTGGATTTCTTTCAAGCGTTGGTTGGGCATTGGGATGATGAGATCAACATGCTACTGTCGTTTGGGCTGCCAGAAAAGCAGGTGATGCTTCTACTCTCCAATCAGGCCATTCAAATCTGTGATGAATTGTTTGAACTACGGCAACATGCTACCAACGTCGACACATCGAACAAGACGGCTACTGCGGCGAGGTTTGCCTGGGTTACTTTGCAGGCTCTGGCTCGCATGGACGAATATTTGAAGTTGAAATTCAAGCACCACCCTGCGATCACCGGCACTTTCATCCGCTTCCTTACCCGACAAATGGCTGAGTCGGCTACGGCTGGAGGGCTTGCCAACAAGGTGACTGCCCTGGAGAAGAGTGTGCGGGACCTCAAGACCAAAATGGCGACGTTGGATGTGGTGAATAAGGTTGACAACAAGTTGGAGGCTGTCATCAGGGCTAATGACTTGAAGAAGAAGGTTGGATGACGACCACGGGACATCATCAATTCTGTACAGTTGTGTGATAAAGATTATGTTTTGGTCGATGATGTGAAGATGTGTGATGTGGAGGGTGTTGTTAGCCCTCCGCTGTTGGATTCCGCGCTTGTAACTTGCGGAGCGGCAGCTGGTGTAGGGATATGTGGTGTGGAGGGTGTAGTTAGCCCTCCGCTGTTGGATTCCGTGCCTGTGACTCGCGGAGCAGCAGCTAATCTTGACATGGGGGATACTGGAGGTCATGCTTCTAGCTCGGATAAGGGTAGGAGCCAGAAGGAACGGATCAGTGGGGTGAGCAATAGGGATGTTGGGATGGACGCCACTAATCTTCTGCAGGTGGTCAGGCAACCGGTGTTGCGATATGTTGTGCCATGCTCTATTGTGGTGGTGGGAGCTCAGTGGCCATGTTGGCTAGGCCCTTGCTTGGCTTTACGCTTGCCAATTGCCGGTGCTTTCTTTCCGCGGGCCTACCACCGGTTCTTTGATATTCCTTGTTGGAGTGTGCCAAAATTGATGTCCTCTTGGGCTACTTACGAGGAGTTCAGGGCATGTGATATGCCTGATAGGCCGCTTATTGTGCTGTCCTCGGGCCCGAGTAACAAACTGTTTGAGGTTTTGGCTAAGGTGACGCGAGCAGATCAACCGTTCATCTTTGCAGTTGATACCCCATTCCATAGGTCACGTATCAAGGACACGCGGCGGGCTTGGTATCGGTTGAGGGTCAGAGCCTCCGAGGTTGGGTTGGACAACGCTTTGGTGCATCATGCGGAGTTTGGCGGGGCTACTGCGGCTTCACACCAGGTGTTGTTTCGGAATGTGCCTGGAGGAGCGTTCATGCCGGGAGCTGGTGTGCCTCGGGTCCTAAAGCATCTACTGGGATCGGCTGTTCGAGGGAGGTTTGTGGCTATTGATCCGCCGGCAGATCTGCAGGGGGGGGTGCCGCGAGCTCCGATCGTCGTTGACTCGTTACTTCGTCAGGAAGGGCTGCTAGATGTGTTCCATCGGGACCGGCATGTGGCATGTCCCTCTGTTTTCGCGAAGTCTGGATGGGTCAAGCGTTCTCTCACAGCGTCTGAGTTGCTCCGGGCTTACGATTTTCCAGTCACTTTGGATGCTAGGTTGTTGCCACATTGTGAGATGGGCCGGCGTTTGCCGTTTCAGATGGAGGAGTCCATCTCTCCTCTGATCTGTGTGGGCGTTTTCCGCTCTCTGTGGGGTATGGTTGGGGGGGATAAGGGGGTGATACCTTTGGATCCTGAGTCTAAGTCTCAAGACCCATTGGATCTTGAGTCCGGGTCTCAAGACCCACAGAGGGAGTTGAGTGGTCTTCCTGATCAATCCAGGTCGGGAGTTCCGATTGACCCTCACTTGACCTACCTCTCTCCTAGTTCTCAGTCAGATTCGCCTGACAGGGAGTCTGCGGGCAGATATTCTCCTGGCCGGGATGGTTTGGTGTCCAGTGATGAATCATCATCCAAGGATAGGCTAGACATTGTGAAAGAAGAGCATGATTTGGCTAAGGCAGTCAAGTCGGATGATGCAGAAGTGCCAATTCACATGTGGGATAGTCGAGTATGCAGAGGTCCTCCCACACCGAAACAAGAGGCGAAGTTGGCGGTTTTGAGAGACTTCTTCATGCGCATTTATCGACGGAGATTGTGGAAGGACTGCAGAAGGTTCTTGTCTGAAAGGTATGGCAAGAATTGGTATGCCATGAGGAGGAAGGGCAATCAGAATCTCAAGGCAGACTTAGCTGCTATGCAAGACATCCTTTGGAGAGCCAGTGGAAACACATGGTTTGAGTATCCAGCTGGATCACGGTTGTTGTTCTTTCGTTTCCCAGCAAAATACAGAATGGAAGCAAGGGATGGGGTGCCTCCTTACTTCACAGAAAAGGGGCCAACATCGATGCGAGCTCAGAAACCAATGAGCCCTGAAGAAACTGCAGTTCTGCGTGATAAGATTTTGAAAGTCATTAAGAAACGTTACATTAAGGTGCCAGAAGAGAGATTGCGTTCAGTGATCAGTTATTTTGGTGTGCCAAAGGGCGTGGTTGATGGCATCATACAGGATTGGAGAATCGTCTATCATGCGGGAGCAAATGGATTGAATGACAGCGTCTGGGCCCCATCGTTTTGGCTACCTGGTATCGCCAGCTTAGTGCGAATACTCGATCTTAATTCGGTAATGGAGGATCGCGACATTGGTGAAATGTTTCTCAACTTTCCTTTGCATCCCTCAGTAAGAAAGTTTGTTGGAGTTGATATGGGCCCTCTGGGTTTTTCGAAAGAAGAGTGTGGAGCTAGATGGCTGGGTTGGGTTGTGAATCTGATGGGATACAGACCATCTCCTCATAATTCCATAAAAACAAACCTAGTGGCTGAAGAGGTCATCCGAGGCGATAGGCATGACGACGAAAATGCTTTTCAGTGGAGCCAAGTAGTGTTGAATCTACCGGGGTCCAAAGAGTATAATCCAGGCGAAGCATGGATAAGTAGATTGAGAAAGGATGGCACTCTTGCTAGCGATTTTGTGACATTTGTAGATGACCAGCGACTGGCAGCAGCAGGACGAGATAGAATGATAGAAGCGGGTCACACTCTCAGTGTTAGAGAAGCTTACCTAGGCATTCAGGATGCGCTACGCAAATTGAGAGCTGCTGGTGGCACATGTTATCCGGGTGCTTGGGCTGGTGCAGTAGTTTTTGTGGACAAAGAACTGGGCATAGTGGTTTTGACTTCACAGGAAAAGTGGGACCGACTCAAATTGATATGCAAGAAATGGTTGCAGCGCTTGGAATCAGGAGATGTGGATTTGAATCACGCTGAACTTAGGTCTGATAAAGGATTCATGGTTCATGTGACTCAGGCCTACCCAGGTATGAAACCTTACCTCAAAGGTTTTCATCTCTCTATGGAGACCTGGAGAGGAGGGCGGGATAGAGAAGGCTGGAAACTTCCCCCAGGAGCTCAGATCTCTGAGGAGGACTTAGAGTCAGTTGGGGAAGACTGGGTTGAGATTCCTTTGGACGGAGATCTACAAGAAGAGCCAGTAATAGTGCCCACGGCCCCTGAGTCAGGAACAACAAGGGCAGTTCCGCGTTTTGCTTCTGATCTCAGGGCCCTGCTTGAACTCTCAGATAGTGATAAGCCTACACCAAGAGTAGTTAGGGGCAAAGTGATTCTGACAGCCTACTACGGCTTTGGGGATGCATCATCTGGAGGTTTTGGAGCCTCAATAGAAAGGGGTGCAGGCATCCATGGAAGATTTGGACTGTGGGGTCGAGATGCAGAGGATAAGAGCTCAAACTATAGAGAACTTAGAAATTTGGTCGAAACCGTGGAAGAAGAGGCAGATCTGGGCCATCTCAAGAATTGCGAGCTTTGGTTGTTCACAGACAACTCCACATCTGAGAGTTGTTTCGTGAAAGGCAGCTCGACCTCCCCACTTCTACATGAACTCATCGTGAGACTGCGCAAGGTCGAGATTGAAGCTGGCTTCACTTTGCACTTTGTGCATGTAGCTGGAACCAGGATGATTGCCCAGGGCACAGATGGACTGTCAAGAGGAATGCTTCTTGAAGGAGTTCTCACCGGGAAACCTATGCTCAGCTATGTTGACCTGGCTAAGAGTGCCATTGATAGGTTTCCTCCTCTTTTAGAATTTGTGAGGTCCTGGACTCAAATGCCAAAACTTGAACCATTGACTCCAGAAGAATGGTTTGTGGAGGCGCACGGTATAGTGGGAGGCTTCAGGGATGATCATGGGATTTGGATCCCAAAACATGCAAGGAACGGGAGGCTTTATCTATGGGCACCCCCCCCTGTGATAGCCGTTGTTTGCCTGGAGGAATGTTTGAAAGCTGTGCATAAGAGAAGAGATGCTTTTCATGTGTTTGTTGTCCCGAGACTTTACACTCCAGCGTGGTCACGCTTGTTTCACAAACTTTGTGACTTTGTGTTGTGTTTACCTGTTGGTTCATCTCACTGGCCACTTCACATGCACGAACCGTTGTGGATTGGCATTTCTCTCCCTTTCATTAGTCAACAGCCTTGGTCACTTAGAGGAACGCCGTTGCTGGTGGAATTGGCAAGGGATCTGCGCCAAGTGTTGTCTTCCGGTGAAGCCGATGGAGGGCATATTTTGCAGCAACTTTTGCGAATCCCGAGGAGGGTTGCAGGCTTGTCGAAACGTATGGCACGCGGAGTGCTACGAATGCCTAGGGAAGGGCAAGTTCCCGATGGCAGTTCAGCAGGATGTGGAAGGCAACCTGTGGTTCAAACAAGAAAAACATGAGTACAGGCTTAACCATGCTGTTAGAGGTGCTCATGCTGTAATCCCCTTTCAGTGTGAGGATTGTTGGATGCTGAATTTGGAGGGACGTCTACCGGTGGACAAGTTGGATGACACGTATCTAATGTTAATACGTCGAGCAAATTTGGATGCCATAGCTGGGCGTTCTAAGACGACGATTGAAGGACATGCCAACGCAGTGATGAGAGCGGCTAGGAACTGCTCCTACTTTGGCAAGACTCCTGCTCTTCCCGAACGTGGGCCTATGCCCTTCAAAGATGATACAGGAATGGGATTGGCCGTAGAAATGGAATACTATTCTATGACAGCTAAGGGCAGAATCACGGAGCATATACAGTGGGATTCTGTACGCAAGCCACGTAGTACTTTCACCAAGTGCTTTCAATCCTCTCGAGAGGGAATCAAGGAAGGGTTTGCATTTGGCAGTGGTATTGCAAAATCCACATTTACGTCATGTCCAACTCAATCTGATTGGTTTGCTCACTTCTGCTTGGGCGCGGAGTCAAGAATTGGATTTGCATCAGCAGCTAACAAACCGTTGCACATCAGGGTGTTGCTTAGGGTGCTGGAAAAGATTAAGGAGGAGGCAGCTCATCAGCCTTGGGAAATTGCTAAGGAATTGCTCAAAGTTGGTGCAGCACTAACAGTTGCGCAAGCTGGTTCTCTACGTGGACCTGAAGTATTCCAGTTGGATCTGGCTGGGATTCGCAATCACATTCTGCTGGGCAAAGACGGTGTAATTCCAGACAAACCATTGGAACCAGGAACTGATCTATTTGATGCACCTCATGTTTATCTGGCACTGATTGGAAGGTTCAAGGGAGAGAATGGAGTTCGCGAGCATTTGGTACCAGTTGCCAGCGAGTCCATGTCAGGTCTGCAGACTAGATGGTGGATCGAGCGATTGATTCAGGTGCGAGAGCGGGAAGAGTGTACGTCAGGGCCTGCTTTTGGCAACGCTGATGGTTCAGTGGCAATGATGTCAGCCTATGATGATGTGTTGCATCAGTTTCTAAAGGAAATCAAGGCTGAGAAAAATGATCTGATTCTAGACACAGATGATGTTGTTAAGAACTACCGTTTCTTTAGATCCATGAGAAAGAGTGCTGAAGATCGAGCCAGGGCGGCGGGTCTCGATAGTGACATGCAAAACACTATGAACCGTTGGAAAAAGATTGAGAGTGCGAGAGGTAGAAGACCTAGATTCAATATGATAGATCACTACTCTACTGCACGAAGTTTGATGCCAGTTACTTGGAGGTATTCCTATGTCCAGTGAAGGACAGGAGGCAGCTTGACCGAGCCTGCCGGGGATGGGCAACCAACCAAAGGACTAGGGATATCTGTGACTGTGCGTCTTTGGGATGTTAGTTAGGAGGGGTTTTATTCAGAATGAGGTCTGAAAATGGCGGCAATTGAAAACTTGTATACAAGAAATAAATTGCATCCACTTCACTAATCACAAGATTGTGATAGGTCCAAGAGGCTTGTGTGAAACCCCCAAGCTATTTGATTATTGGTTGTGATCCTCAAGAGTACCTCAAGGCTTTATCTTTAGACTTTGTTGATTTCTATATGGTGTGATTCAAGAGTGCAAGATTTGTACAGATTAACTTAATTGTGTAACTATTTAGACAGTTGACTTTGGATTCTTGTTTGTTCTACAGTAGCTCTGCCTACTTGAACGCAAGTCCAGCGGGCAGAACGCAAGGACGGACAGACAAGACCCAAGGGCAAATCTGGAGGCTGTTCGGCAAAGGAGACGATAGCACGTCCCCAAAAACGATGGCACGAGGCGTGAGGCACATCAAGCATCAACATGGCACACAACTAACCGTGCTGACCACTCCCCCCTGTATCTGGTTTGTGAGCCAACGCTAACTTGCCTACAAACAATCGAAGGTGGGTTAGCACACACCAAGCGGGTGCCCAGCAACTAGCAGGTGTGTGCTCGGCTGTAGACAAACCCACACCTTCCGCGGGCTCATTGCCAATCCAATTTGACCTGCCAACGAGCCGAGCAAAACTGCGCAAAAGAATTGAAAGAATGATGCACTCACAACCTTTGATGTGCAGTGCAGTTGGTCAGGAAGTGATCTCGTCCCAGTGCCTGTCAAGAGTCCACGGCCTTTTTTTACCCACCCTCCCACCCTGTGTTGTTATTAGACCTCATTCTGGGGTTTTATTCAGAATGAGGTCTGAAAATGGCAGCAATTGAAAACTTGCATACAAGGACGCTAGTATGCATGAGATCGGTTAGGTATGCAAACTCTCCAAGGAAGCAGTGCTTTCACCACCTTGGAGAGGTCTGGTCTCTTTTCATGTTGCCGAGTATTGGCTACCTGTTGTTTCATTTATTTGAAATAAATTGCATCCACTTCACTAATCACAAGATTGTGATAGGTCCAAGAGGCTGGCGTGAAACCCCCAAGCTATTTGATTATTGGTTGTGATCCTCAAGAGTTCCTCAAGGCTTTATCTTTAGGCTTTGTTGATTTCTATATGGTGTAATTCAAGAGTGCAAGATTTGTACAGATTAACTTAATTGTGTAACTATTTGGACAGTTGAGTTTGGATTCTTGTTTGTTCTACAGTAGCTCTGCCCGGTTATATCTGATGTGGATACCATCAAAATCATCGTCGTTTCAAGGAAAGCAAAATATTCTAGGTGTCCTGTAATGATATTAAATTAAAATCAAAAAATATTTTTCTCTTCTTAGCATGTGATGGAACTACTATTTTGTGGCGCGCCAAAATTAATTACAATACCTCTATCACAAATCTTGTTTTTGTGTTGTTGCAAATCAGACGCCATAACTCTGTTAAAAATGTGGATGCGCCATCGCAAGTATTGAACGAATGTCACTAGTGAATCATTTTGTGCCCCCTAAAGTCTCCTTGCGGCCAACGCCAAACAAATAAACCAATAAGTAATCCAAATGATTCAAACAGCAGTGCACAAGAAGAAAAACTGGCAGTAGCACTCCCACATCAGTAGCACCCCTTCCCTTCTCTTGTTCCATGCCTTCCTCTCCTTCCGCCAATGTCATAAAGCAATGACAATTGTCGCAGCAGCCGGTGCATTAGCCGCAATTGTGGTCAGTGTAGCTCAATGGCTGGGGCGGACATTACATTGAGATCTTCTCCAACTAGTGATACTTTAACCAACTCTGTTCCACAATTGTTGGCACCTCAACCAGGTGTTATTTCTTCAGTGGCAGATGTAGATAGACGCCAAACCACCACCGCGGTCTCCGCGATCTACCCATCTTTGAGGGAGTACAAATTTTGTAGTCACTCTAAGTAAATTGCTGCTAAATTTGATAATAGGATGGCACAAATTTATAAGCAAGCTGGGGTTTGGGGGACCACATGCTCATCCCAGGACGGCAGTGTGCACCTACAATCAAACCGCCACAGTTAAAGATATATGAGGCACCATGTTGTGGGAGGGCTCAGGTTCATTATAATTGAAAAAATCACACACAACAGTAAAAACTTGGAAAATACAAAACAATCAGTGGTACGCAAGTCCATGCACTTGGCATGGTAGTGACAGATACCCATCACATATACCGCTGGTAGAAGGCATTGTCTGGGTGGAGGTGCAAGGGCTGGATGCAAATCAGAGGGGCAGATGTGTCTTACAGAAAGGCCAGATATTCAAAATTAAAATGCATCAACAAAAACACACAACAATCAACATTGGAACTCACGGGCTGCTAGGAGCGTGCATATGAAATACAGGGATGCAATCGTTTTGCCTAAACCCTTGGAAAATGTTGCTATAACTGAAGCTTGACGGCTAAACATATACAAAATCTGCCGGGCGGACAGATCCCCACTTTAAGGCACCCTTCACCTTCAAAGCCACTAAAAGACAAAATCAAATGCAAAACAGCAATCAACCACAGTAAGGCGGTACATGGAGTCACTATGTTTGGCATGATGAGGGGCAATTCAATAGTAGAAATAAAATAAAAATCAGTGAAACACATGCTGCTTTTGATTAAATATAACATATGAGTTGCATTAGATGTACTGGTAGTAATAGTAGAAGATCAAGTAAAGGTTTGCTCAGTGGTATGAAAAGATTGGTTTTAATGTAATAGAGTTACAATACTGTGTACCAGGGTCCATACAGAGCCTCAGGTACAAAGCAATTACTATCTGGTCTGTAAAAACTTTGAAATGAACGAAATGAATGACAGGACCAATGCGGTATTGAGACTGCAATTGGCGGCAACACATAATAAGAATACTTGACATATAAAAGAAATGNCTTGGTGTGGAAGATGGACAGTACTGTGAGGCACCATGCATTATCTAAATATAGACTCCATTAGCAGTTGGGATAAATGAACGTTAGGGGATAATTTTTGTTTTCTTTTTGTAAAAACTGAAAAATATATTCATGCTTTTTTGGAATTTCTCTTTGGGTATTCAGTTTTAGCACAAGACAGTTGTGAATTCAAACTCAGCTAATTTATAGTTTCCCATAGAGTATAGGGTTTGATAGGCTATCTCTGATGGATATCGAGACTTGATATTTAGCCCTTTTGT
>JALLOY010027101.1:0-10581 GCA_036939835.1 Thalassiosira delicatula
CACTTTGGCCCCGACATGGCGCCCTCTCTCATCAAACCCAATCAGATCAGACACTTTGGATTACCGGTCTCTGACAATCCATACGACGAGATCAAACAACTGGGCATTGATCACGGCAAGTTATTTATCCCATTCCAGACAGAAGGATCTACCGTCTACTTTGAATCACATGTGCCCACCGACAACGAGCTTGACACGTGCCCACATATAGTCCTCACCAACGGCGACGTCAAGTGGGACCTCAATGGTGTTGAAATGACTAGCAATAGACCATACGGGGACAATGCCGAGGTCACCATCCAAGAAGTCACACAAGAGAACAAACACAGATGAGCAGTGCCCATTGAATGCAAGTCAGACCTCGTTTTAGGCTCTATTTCCAGGTCATTTGTACCAGATTTGGTATACGAACACATGGTGACACCGGCAAGAGTGAACTACTTGAAACAGCGGAAAAAGACTCCCCACAAACGAACCCCGACAATCAGCAAGGTATTGGTAAAGCACAGGCATTCCAAGCTGACAACCAAGCACATTGTCCGCCTAATGAATATTGGACTGAACAAGGCAAAGCAAATGATGCATGTGACGACTCAAAAGGGAATCAGGACTGCTGTTCACCCTATTCATAGGAAATACAGAGTCAATCACTTAGACCTGCACTCAAACAGACTTGCTAGACAATGGTATGTGGACTGGATGCCCACTGCCACAAAGTCCCTCAGTCAAAGCGTTGGCGCCTTTGTGTATACCAATGGAACCTTCACAGAGGTATTCCTGATGCCTGATAGAAGGTCTGTGACGGCAGCCACGACACTGAAAGAGTTCTGTGAGGATGTCGGTACGCCTGATAAGTTGAAAAGCGACAGAGCCAAGGAGTTCTGCGAGCGCAACTCCGAGTTCTTGCAAGTGGCAAAAAAAAGCAAATCGATCTAACCTCCGCCAAACCCGAGAGGAAGAATCAGATCCACGAGCTTGACTTGGAGATCCGGGAAACCCGCAAGCAAACACACAACAAAATGAGGTTGAAGAATGTACCGAAACAACTATGGGACTTTTGCTATAAGCACTCTGCCAAGATCAGGCAGTTCATCCCACGGGACAAACTACGCGGACGCACAGCCATGGAATCAGTGACTGGAAAGACTCCTGACATCTCTGAATACTGCGACTTTGACTTTTATGACCTTGCCTGGTACCACCCAGGGGTCGGGCACTTGGTCGATGGCTAGGGGTATTACACCAAAGGGGAAGTGACATGTGTTATTGGATATTGACCAAGAACGGAAATGTGATCGCTGAAACCACAGTGCAACACGCAACAGCCAAAGATGAAAATGATTCAGACATCAAGCCCCAGATTGAACGATTCAACGAAACAGTCACAACCAGATTGGACGACTCAAACTTCAAATTAGACACAGGAACCCTCACAACTCTGGAAGATGACTTCGATCTTATGCCATGGGATTCGGAGTATGGCAATGAGCGTCTAGCCGATGCCGATGAAACGTTCAAGCAAGCCGACGACGAATTCGTCATAGAGCCAGAAGTATATGACAAGTACATAGGCGCAAGGGTGATACTTGACGAGGACCAAAATATGGGCGGCAACTTGGCTACAGTCAAACGCCGAGCAACTGATGAGCGTGGCCGCCCAATAGGCGTTGCCAACTCCAATCCACTCCTCGACACGCGTGAATATGAGCTTGAGTTGGAAAATGGAGAGACGGATAGAATATTTGCAAACAAGCTTGCTGTTAACATTTATTCACAGCTGGATGATGAAGGCCGGGAGCATCTCAAGTTCAAAGATATCATAGATCACAGAAAAGATAACTCGGCGCTAACCATGGAGAATGGATTCATCCGCTTGAAGAATGGCCAGAAGAAGTGCAAGCCCACCACACGTGGCTGGCAAGTCCTAGTCGAATGGAAAGACGACACGACGACGTGGATGAATATCAAGGACGTAAAGGAGGCTAGCCCAATCGAGCTTGCAGAATATGCGATTGCGAACCAGATCAGCGATGAGCCCGCATTTGCCTGGTGGGTTCCATACGTCATGAAGAAGCGAGATAGAATAATTGCCAAGGTCAAGACAAAATACTGGCGCACCACTCACAAATATGGTGTGCGCCTTCCCAAGAACGCCGAGGAAGCTCTACGCTTAGATGCAGAGGATGGAACTACATTCTGGAGAGATGCAATGAATAAGGAGATGGCCAAGGCGAAGGTTGCCTATGCCGAAGTTGAGGGCGCAACGTCTGAGGATGCACGACGAGGGAAAGTGCCGGAGCTGACAGGGTTCCAAGAGATTAAATGCCACCTCATATTTGATGTAAAAATGGACTTCACCCGCAAAGCTCGATTTGTTGCAGGAGGGCACACAACAGAAACTCCTGTCGGCTTGACCTACTCAAGCGTTGTATCGCGAGACTCGGTGCGAATTGCCTTCCTAGTAGCCGCCCTCAATGAGCTCGATGTTCTTGCATGCGATATTGGAAACGCATATCTAAATGCACCATGCCTGGAAAAGATATGGTTTGAGGCTGGCATTGAATGTGGACATAGTCTAAAGGGGAAACCAATGAAATTGGTCCGTGCGTTATATGGATTAAAATCCAGTGGCGCCTCATGGAGGAAAATGTTCAAGGACTTCATCGAGTCCCGCCTAGGCTTTACCCCAACAACAATGGACCCTGACGTCTATATCCGAAGAAACATCAATAAAGATGGAAGCGCCTACTACGAACTCCTACTGGTCTACGTTGACGATGTATTGGCTATAAGTCATGACCCGGACGCAATTATGAAAACAATTGGTGCACATTTTGAAATCAAGAATGGCGACGTGGGACCACCCACAAGATACCTTGGCGCAGACATCTCCCAATTCCAGCTGCCAAATGGGAAACTTGCGTGGAGCATAAGCTCTCAATCATATTGCAAGGCGGCTGTTGAGACAGTTGAAAGATTACTGCGCGAGGATGGACGGGAGCTCAAGTCCGGAAAGAGGTCCCACAAAGGACCTCTCCCTCCTAAGTACAAGCCTGAACTAGACGTGACCGACGAATGTAATGCTGAACATGTATCAAGGTACCAACAGCTCATCGGCATCTTGCGCTGGGCGGTGGAGCTTGGACGGATAGACATCCAAATGGAAGTGGCCGCTATGTCACAATACCAGTGCTCTCCGCGACAGGGGCACCTTGAGGCACTATACCTCATTTTCCATTACTTGAAAAAGAACCCAATGAAGCGACTCGTCATGGACCCAATGATTGTGCCATGTGATGAAAGCGCATTCAACATCAACGCCGACTGGATGGAATTTTACGGGGACATTGAAGAGGAAGATCCTCCTAGGATGCCAGAACCTCTGGGTAATCCAGCAGAGGTCACTGGATTCTGTGACTCAGACCACGCTTCAAACGTTGTGACCCGTCGTTCGCACACAGGGATCCTCATATTCGTTTGCAACGCACTAATCCAGACATACAGCAAGAAACAGAACACAGTTGAGTCAAGCACATTCGGTGCTGAGCTGGTAGCTATACGGATACTACGCGATCTTATCGTATCCTTACGTCTAAAATTGAAATCATTCGGCGTGCCGCTATTGGGCCCAGCAAATGTCTACTGTGATAATGCAGGTGTCGTGAAGAACACGAGCATACCGGAGTCAACACTATCAAAGAAACATAATGCGATCAATTATCATGTGGTCCGTGAAGCCGCTGCCGCAGGGATATTGCGTGTGGCAAAAGAAGATGGCACAACAAACCTTGCCGATCCACTGACAAAGTTGATGCCTTACTCGCAGAAAAATGATCTGCTTGGACCTCTCATGTATGATTATTGAATACTCATGTCTTAACGAAGCAAACATCACCTGAGGACGATATTTGCCTCGCGGGGACCGTTTAAGTTGAGACAATGTGGACCTTATAATGTTACGTTCCACGTGTAACATACGTGGAACCTACCGTACATATGCTACGGTACAGTACTTACCGATTATTCGCTTACTTACTTACCTACTCACAGTATCTCGTAGGCTTGGTACTAATCGATATCTCGCATGCTTGATATCGATGTAGCTAGCGAGGTAACTAACTATAATCTATTCAATTACACGATATTGTCTGTATTTGAAGGGTTTATCAGACCCAGCTTTAACTAGCTGAGAACGATAGCGACAGCGAGGACGACGAGCAGCAGCGACGACGACGACGACGAGCAGCAGCGACGACGACGGCGACGACGAGCAGCGGCGACGACGACGACGACGACAAGCAACGACGACGACGACGACAAGCAACGACGACGACGACGACAAGCGACGACGACGACGACGACAAGCAACGACGACGACGACGACAAGCAGCGACGACGACGACGGCAAGCGACGACGACAACGACAAGCAGCGACGACGACGGCAAGCGACGACAACGACAACAAGCGACGACGACAACGACAAGCAGCGACGACGACGGCAAGCGACGACAAGCGACGACGACAAGCAGCGACGACGACGGCAAGCGACGACGACGACAAGCGACGACGACGACAACGCGAGCAACGACGACGACTAACGACGACGACGACGGCGAGAGACATTGACGACAGCAAGAGGACGACGACACGACGAACGACGACGATAGCACGAGCAGAGGAAGAAAACGAAGCGAAATCGCACGGGGCACAAACGAGCCCGTTGCAGCAAAACGAGACGAGTCGGCGAGGGATTACACGAGCCCACGTCCGAAAAGGAAAGCGAGAAACCGACGCGGGGCACAACGAGCCCGTTGATCGGAAAGGTATTGTAACAAGTGAGGCACGGCGCCCACGGTGAGGCAGTGAGCCCCCAAATACAGAAAATAAAATAAGTGAGGCAGTGCGCCTCAAATTTAACATCATTCACAGCAAACGACATGGCAGCAGCAGCGCCAATCGGTGCCGTGAACACGGTCTTAACCGTCCTCGGTATGACCGCGCAACAGCGCACGAACTTCACGACATGCCACGGCATCACCTCGATGGACGACTTCGATTATATGAAGCCTGAAGATACTAACGACGTCATCAAGCACCATAATGACAGACTGGCGCGTGCCAGCCCACATCGCCTTGGATTCGTCCATGAAAAGAAGATGAAGGGCTGGTTATGGTACTACCAGGACGCAACAAGGCGCGGAAATGTAGTAGATCCGGCAGACTTCACCGTCGCCGCGATGAACGCGGCCATCCGCGACTACGAAGCGTTTAAAAAGGCCAAAGAGGAGAAGCCGACCGACATTGACGTCGGGAAGATTGAAACCGGCGTGGACTATTTCACATGGAAAGAGAAGTTTACGACCCTCATGGAAATTATGACTGGGGTAAATGGTGCGCCCCTTGCGCGATGCACGCGAGAACCCAAGCCGCCAGGGTGGACGCCCGACCAAGCTACCAACCCACAAGAGAAACTCATCTATGAGCTTCCCCTCCACGGGGACGAATATCAGGCAGACAATGCCAGCACGTGGGCGGAGATTAAAAAGGTGACGCTTGGAACGCCCACTTACGAGTGGATACGTCAACATGACGCCACGAGAGATGGGCGCGCGGCCTGGCTTGACATTCTGAGCAAATGCGAGGGCGATTCAGCAAACAACAAGCGCATTATTATGGCCACGAAGACAATTGCCCTCGACCCCTCGAAAGGGGGTGCGTTCTATACTAACGAGTACCATGGATTCACGTTCGAAAAATACTCCACGAAGCTCTTGAAGGCTTTCTCAATTATCGAGCGTTACAGGAACCCAGTCGCATCAGAGACGAAGGTCGAGCGCCTGTTGTCTGGCATCAATGTGGCAAATGCACCTGTTATTGCAAATGCTAAAGAACACATTGAAGACAACCTGCTTTCCGACTGGGTTGGAGCAGTGGATCACATGGCGACGAAGATCACGAAGCAGTTCCCGCCACGAGCAATGTCTGGACAAAAGCGTAAGGACCGCCTCGTATCCGAGGTCGACACCTCAGGGCGCGGAGGTGGCCGCGGACGAGGTAGAGGTCGCGGCCGTGGCGGCCGCTATGGACGCGGCGGCGGACGTCAGGGACGTGGCGGCGACCATGGCGGACGGGGACGTGCGATCACATTTGGTGGTGTGGACTGCAGCGACCCTTCCTTCAACTTTAGCAGTGAGGAAATGACCCGGATGGGACGGGAAGGTCGAGACTACATTTTTGGCCAGCGCGAGCGCTACAAAGCCGCGCGCGGCGGCGGACGTGGACGCGGCGGAGGCCGATATGGCGGCCGCGGTGGCGGATATTTTAATGGCGGCGGACGTAATTACAATAATGATCGCAATGTCAACGCTATTGACTCCAACCGCGGCAACGAGTCCGGTAATGGCAAAGACGACAGCCGTGCTCTGGTTCTGTATGACCAGCACAACCGTGACGGCGACAATACGAGCGCCAATCACAGGGCTATGGAAGGACGCGGTGGCAGAGCAGGCGTGGCTTTTGGTAGAGGTGCGTATGGACGCGGCGGACGTGGATAAACACGAGAGAATTTGATTTGTAATATGTGACGATGGGTGTAATGAAATGATTTGAGACGAAAATGACACGAGCACGACTATGATATATGGGCACTGGCAGTGGCCGTGCATTAATAAATACGTTTACTTGACAACCTTGTCAATACTGAAACTTATATTGCGCTCGTTGTTGCAGATATATTCGCGATGAACTCTGGCCCCAGGCGGGATACAGCACGCTCGGTTAAACGATCGCGAACTACATCACACACACAACCGAATCATAATGTTAACACGAGTGCGCGAAACGAATTGGATACACGGGCTGATACCATCTGTGTTGGCAAGAACTGGAGATTGCTTAGCACTACCGGGCAATGCTGTGATGTTCATGGCTTCCATTCCACGTTTGATTCCATCAAAGATGTCCCTGTGTCCCGCTCCGCCACGGCTTTTGTTGACAAGCGTGGCGACACATACATCCTCATTTGCAACGAGGTGCTCCACTTTGGCCCTGACATGGAACACTCTCTCATTAACCCAAACCAGATCAGGCATTATGGACTTCCTGTCTCTGACAACCCGTACGATGAATCCAAGCGGCTGGGAATTGATCATGACGAGTTGTTTATCCCGTTTCAGACAGAGGGATCTGCGGTCTATTTTGAATCGCATGTGCCCACGGACAATGAACTTGACACTTGCCCCCACATAGTCCTCACAGACGGCGACGTCGAGTGGGACCCGAATGGCGTCGAAATGACTGGCAATAGACCATACGGGGACAATGCCGAGGTCACCATCCAAGAAGTCACACGGGAGAATAAGCGCAGACGCGCGGTGCCGATTGAATGCGAGTCAGACCTCGTTCTAGGCTCCATTTCCAGGTCATTTGTACCGGATTTAATGTACGAGCGCATGGTGGCGTCTGCAAGGGTGAGCTCCTCGAAGCAGAAAAGAAAAACACCCCACAAGAGGACCCAGTCGATCAGAAAGGCCTCAGCAAAGCACAGGCATTCCAAGCTGACAACCGAGCATGTTGCCCGCCTAATGAACATTGGACTTGACAAGGCGAAGCAAATGATGCATGTAACGACGCAAAAGGGTATCAGGACTGCTGTGCACCCTATCCATAGGAGATATAGAGTCGACCACCTGGACCTACACTCTAACAGACTTGCTGGACAATGGTATGTGGACTGGATGCCCGCTGCCACAAAGTCCCTCAGTCAAAATGTCGGCGCGTTTGTATTTTCAAATGGGACCTTCACAGAGGTATTCCCGACTCCAGATAGGAGATCTGTGACCGCAGCAATGACATTGAAAGAGTTCTGTGAAGACGTTGGCACGCCGGAGAAGTTAAAAAGTGACAGAGCTAAGGAGTTCTGTGAGCGCAACTCAGAGTTCTTACGAGTTGCAAAGAAGAAGCAAATCGACCTGACGTACGCCGAACCTGAGCGGAAGAATCAGATCTACGACCTGGACCTAGAGATACGGGAAATCCGCAAGCGGACACACAACAAAATGAGGTCAAAGAATGTGCCAAAGCGACTATGGGACTTTTGCTATAAGCACTCTGCAAAGATCAGACAGTTCATCCCACGGGACAAACTACGTGGACGCACAGCCATGGAGTCAGTGACTGGAAAGACTCCTGACATCTCCGAATACTGCGACTTCGACTTTTATGACCTTGTCTGGTACCACCCAGGGGTCCACCCCAGCATAAGCGAGGACAACAGGGCACTTGGTCGATGGCTAGGAGTCTCCCACCGAATCGGAAGCGACATGTGCTATTGGATATTGACCAAAAACGGAGATGTGATCGCTGAAACCACGGTGCAACACGCAACAGCCGAAGATGAAAATGATCCAGACATCAAGCCCCAGATCAAACAATTCAACGAAACAGTCACAACCAGACTGGACGACTCAAACTTCAAATTAAACACAGGAACTCTCACAACTCTGGAAGATGACTTCAATCTTATGCCATGGGATTTGGAGTATGACGATGACCGTCTAGCCGATGCTGATGAAACCTTCAAGCAAGTCGACGATGAATTTGTCATAGAGCGAGATGTATACAACAAATACATAGGGACAAGGGTCATACTTGACGGGGACCAAAACGTGGGCGGCAACTTAGCTACATCAAACGCCGAGCAACTGATGAGTGTGGCCGTCCGATAGGCATTGCCAACTCGAATCCACTCCTCGACATGCGTGAATATGAGGTTGAATTGGAAAATGGAGAGACAGATAGAATATTTGCAAACAAGCTCGCTGTTAACATTTATTCACAGCTTGATGATGAAGGCCAAGAGCACCTCAAGTTCAAGGATATCATAGACCACAGAAAAGATAACTCAGCACTAACCATGGAAAATGGATTCATCCGCTTAAAGAATGGCCAAAAGAAGTGCAAGCCCACCACACGTGGCTGGCAAGTCTTAGTTGAATGGAAAGATGACACGACGACATGGATGAATATTAAGGACGTTAAGGAAGCCAGCCCTATAGAGCTTGCAGAATATGCGATTGCACACCAAATCAGCGATGAGCCTGCATTTGCTTGGTGGGTTCCCTACGTTGTGAAGAAACGCGACAGAATAATTGCCAAGGTCAAGACAAAATATTGGCGCACCACTCACAAATACGGTGTACGTCTTCCCAAGAATGCCAAGGAAGCCCTACGATTGGATGCAGAGGATGGAACTACATTCTGGAGAGATGCAATGAATAAAGAGATGGCTAAGGCAAAGGTCGCCTATGCCAAAGTTGAAGACGCAACGTCTGAGGATGCGCGACGAGGAAAAGTGCCAGAGCTGATGGGATTTCAAGAGATTAAGTGTCATCTCATTTTCGATGTGAAAATGGACTTCACCCGCAAAGCTAATTTTGTCGCAGGAGGGCAGACAACTGAGACTCCTGTCGGTTTGACCTACTCAAGCGTTGTATTGTGAGACTCAGTGCGGATTGCCTTCCTAATAGCCGCCATCAACGAACTTGATGTTCTTGCATACAATATTGGGAACGCATATCTAAAATCTATGCCGGGAAAGATATGGTTTGAGGCTGGCATAGAATGTGGAAATATCATAAAGGGAAAACCAATGAAATTGGTCCGTGTGTTATATGGACTAAAATCCAGTAGCGCCTCTTGGAGAAAGATGTTCAAGGACTTCATTGAATCCCGTCTAGGTTTTGCCCCGACGGTGATGGACCCTGACGTCTATATCTGAAGGAACACCAATAAAGATGGAAGCGCACATTACAAACTTCTATTGGTTTACGTTGACGATGTATTGGCTATAAGCCATGACCCAGGCGCGATTATGAAAACAATTGGTGAACGATTTGAAATCAAAAATGGCGATGTAGCACCACCCACACGATACCTTGGTGCGGATATCTCTCAATTCCAGCTGCCCAATGGAAAGCTTGCATGGAGCATGAGCTCTCAGTCATATTGCAAGGCAGCCATTGAGACAGTTGAAAGATTACTACGCGAGGATGGACGGGAGCTCAAAACCGGCAAGAGGTCCCACCAAGGACCTCTCCCTCCTAAATACAAGCCCGAGCTGGACGTGACTGACGAGTGTAGCACTGAACATGTATCAAGGTACCAATAGCGTATAGACATCTTACGCTGGGCGGTGGAGCTTGGACGGATTGATATCCAGATGGAAGTGGCAGCTATGTCACAGTACCAGTGCTCGCCGCGACAGGGGCACCTTGAGGCACTGTATCTCATTTTCTTTTACTTGAAAAAGAACCCAATGAGGCGGCTTGTCGTGGACCTGATGATTGTGCCATGTGATGAGAGCGCATTCAACATCAACGCCGACTGGATGGAATTTTACGGGGACATCGAAGAGGAAGATCCCCCTAGGATGCCGGAACCTCTGGGAAATCCAGCAGAGGTCACTGGATTCTGTGATTCAGACCACGCTTCAAACGTTGTGACCCGTCGTTCGCACACAGGGATTCTCATATTCGTTTGCAACGCACTAATCCAGACATACAGCAAGAAACAGAACACAG